>CAJNIZ010031524.1:0-25637 GCA_905231905.1 Symbiodinium pilosum | reverse complement strand
TAGTAGTAGTACTACTACTGCTACTTAGTATTCTTATCACTGTGGTGAATGAATATCATCATTGATTCTTATTAGAGGTACTACGAAAAAATACTATTATGATTGTACATCATTACTTCTGCTATTATTATTGTTTGTAGTAATCCGTACAGTGGTTTCCAACATGCAGCTTTTGCGCTAGCAGCACTCCAACGCACTTGCCTTGAAGTTGGCCATGTACACGCCCTCTAGACTCAACACCTGCCAGCAGAACACTCTCGAGGTAATCAGGAGAATACTACAAGAGATGAATAATAAGAATGAAGATGACAACGCAAATATGGTACTGACGATGAATAACAATGCTCATGATGCTTGGAGGTGGAGATTTCAAGTTCTTGATCAACTTCCAACCTTGTCAAACTCACAGTCGCCGTTGGTGCCGCGCACGTTGTTGGGCAAGGACAGCGTGAAGCGAAAGCCTTATCTTACTGGAGCTTAGAAGGGAATAAGGGAATGTAATCCTTATATAACCTCTACATAATATTTTCCCTTATGCCCTACTTACCACCAGTAAGTTGTTGGATCCAAGCGCTCTGGACAAAGGCTGTGCATCTGCCTGGCACCCCTGGAGTTGGTAGGGAATAATGGAATAGCTTATACAGGGAGCATACAGGCATTATGGTCCCTTATCCCCTACTAACCTCCAGTAAGCTCAAGCACATGCATAAAGAAGCTGAGACCCTGTCCCTTCTCGTCAGAGATGTACACGTTGCCCACTTGATTCTGCATTCACGTGCACTGCCACTACCGTGAGCATGGCTACAAACAACATCTGAATCAGGATGTGCCGTGTCCCAAGCAACTGCCATCCGGATAGGTCGATGACTCTCTCCACAGATGAAGTTCCGGGATGCTTAGTAGGCATGGGCTATGGGGACATTATGTATAGCCCTACATCGGCCCTATATAGCCCCTATCGATCCCAAAAGGCTCTTGTGAGGGATGATATGGCAGGTCTCCTTTCCCCCTTTGCCTGCTAAGGTTCCCTGTAGGGGCAAAAAAACCAAGGTAACAACGCCACTGGATCAAAACATGCAGGGTTTTCCAAAATCAGGGATACCGTCTGGGGTCCGTATAATGAGAATTTTGGGGTCTGGCTGTGGGTCCCCCAATGGGTGAAAACTACAACCTGCGTTCCTGCAATGAGAATCTCACCTCGAGTGCATGTTGCAGGCGCCTCCTTTGCACCGTGGTTCACATGCAGCATTACCAGACCCTCCGAGGTGTCCAAAACCTTAGGGTTAGGAGGGAATGTGGGAATGTAGGTATAATATGGGGTTATATGCGGACTATATTGGGGTAATGTAGGGGATATGAAGGAATATGGTATAGGATTATATGAGCCATAGTCTAAACTCCTGGTATCGCCTTAATAACCAAGGAATTCAGACTGTAGCTCGGATGTGGCAAGATCATCCAAGTGAAGGCGCGCTACTTTCAGATCACTCTCCCAAAATTGTGGGTATCTTTTTTGGGATCCCTATAATAAGGATCATCGTATTTTGGTGTCTGTATTGGGGTACCCCTACTTAAGGAAACTACCATCTACTGCGGATGAATAGTTTGCGTGCAGGACATGATACTTTGCGCTGGCAGGGAATGATGGCGATCGCTTCAGAACATCTTCTTGCAGCTGCAGCAGCTGTGTACGACTTCTCGTCAATTTCCGTGGGCAACTGATGCGGGCAAAAATCAGGCTTGAAGTTGCAGATCAAGCTGCTGGCGCTACATGCGGGCACTTTTCGACATCATCCTTATACGATCTGACTAGTACCCCCCCAGAAGGACCTGTAGTTGCCTCGGTCGCCAGGAGCTACCCACTTTGAGAAACTCCCATAACCCCAATATCTACACTATAATCCCTACATAATCTCTGTAGTTTCCATTTTCTTTTCCGTTATCCCAATATAAGCCCCAATATTATATGCAAGAGACAGAGCCACGGTGAAGCCTGCGCAGCATTGAAGGAGCGGCCACCGTCTGCCGAGACCATGAGATTCACTGTCTGGGCGGTCACGTCCTTCACCTGGCATCCCAAGTCTTCAGACGTCAAGCTATTATTGCTTTATTACTATGATTAATTCATTGGTGTTATTACAGCTACTGCTGCTGCTGCTACTGCTACTACTATCAATACTCCTAGTAGTGGTAGTAGTAGTACTACTACTACTACTACTACTACTACTGTTACTACTACTACTACTACTACTACTAGGTAACGGTCGCGTTTGTGACGGTGTCATTTTCTCCACTTGGCCCTACTGAAATTCAGGTTTCGCGCGAATTTTGGCAAAAGTCCGCTTGCGCCTCTATTTGCGGATCCACTTCAGTATGATTGTTGGTCTGAGTTGTTCGTGCGTTTTATAGTGCGTTCGGGCCTATGTTGGGCCCTTTTGCAGAAAAATACGTTTTTGCAAGTAGGCATCCCGGGAGCTTTTTTCTCATTGTTCATCGCCCAATTTGTCCAGGGTACGCCGCATTAGTGCAAGGGTGTGAGGAGTTCTGATTTAATTTGATCATCGCCCCATTAGTCCAGGGTACGCCCCATTAGTCTAAGAGTGTGAGGACTTCTGATTTAAGTTTATCATCGCCCCATTAGTTCAGGGTATGCCCCATCAGTCCAAGGGTGTGAGGAGTTCTGATCAAACACACGGTTCTTCTCATATTGGATTTTTCATCAGGGGCATAGGGGACCGCTCCTATAGACGTATTTCTTGTTGTGTTGGACTTTTTCATAAGGGGCACAGTGATCGCTCCTAAACACATGTTTCTTCCTATGTTGGAGTTTTCAGAAGGTACTTCTTATCGTTTTACGGGGATGGTCTGGATTTTCTGGATTCGGTTAGGGTTCCAAAACATGAGCGCCATAAAGCGACCCTTCGAACATTTCCCTGGAACTCTTCACATCAAAGAAAAGCTTCTCACTACATGGGGTCCAATATTTGAATACATAGATTCCTAAACCCCAAACTCTGCACGTACAAGACTCTCGTTTTAAAAACCTTCTGCGAGCACGGCTGCTTCGAGTGAAGTCGAGCTGGCTGGGAACTCTTGGAGGCTTGTTAAGGCAGGAAAAGCCGAATTGAGGCGCAAGTGAACTGGCACCATCTAAAACCCACAAGTGCTGGTATTTACAGCATTTCGGCCCTTCCAATGCCACAAAAATGTAGCGTCACGAACGTACCCGGAGCCTCCTACTACTACTACTACTACTACTCCTGCTGCTGCTACTACTTCTACTACTACTACTACCACCACCACTACTACTACTACCACTACTACTACTACTACTCTTATTACGATTATGACAATTATTACTATTAGTACTCTTATTACTACTAGTACTCTTATTATTTATCGCTATCAACCCTATTCTTGCTATTAATTCAATGGTTGTCATTATTTGGCAGTCATGCCGTCTGAGCAGAATACTTTGGCTACGAAGATGAACTTGTGGGACACCAAAAACCTCAGGGTCACAAATGAATAGCTCGCTCAAGCCGTTCACACCACTCATCCGACCACTCCCAAGGAAAGGCTGTCGCTTGTTGCCCATGGGAACCATCGTGGTAGACCTGGCAGATTACGGAGATTAGCCCAACATCCTAGCTGAATCCCTTGCTGCCTTCTGCCATCTGCGTCCATGTACGCGAAATCCACGTCATTGGACTGAGTGGTGCAAAAGGTCCACATGGCAACAAGCACTTGCGGGTTTCCTAAACCTAGGGGTACCTTTTTGGAGGGTCCCCATAATAACGACTGTAATATTTTGGGGGTCGACATTGGGGACCCCCAAACTAACTGCCACTTATCCTTTGTCGAAGCATCCTATGGGGCTTCTCAAAAGCGGGCCCTTCAGGACCCCAGCAAAAACAAAGGGTGATGGGAACATTGGATAAAAATGCCTAATGCTTTTTTGGAGGAACACGCAGATCTTCAGATGCTGAGGCGCCACGCCCAAATGTACAGCTTTGGCTGGTCCCCGCTCTTTTTTCTAAAGTGTGTAAAGTAGATCCTGTCCTGCGCAGGGCAACTGTTGAAACCCAGAACTCTTGATGTTTCGAGTTTTTTTACGTGCCTGCTGTCCCATCGAAGGATCTCCCCAACTGAACTGCACCACATAGTTCTGCCTGCCATGTTGGTGTGCTTGCCATAGTGCTATCTTGCTTCAATGCACATGTGGCCTCAATTGACCATCAAAAGTTAGCGAAATAAGAAATTCAGTACACAGATGAAAATACGTAAATAAATAACTTCATCTATACATATATATTAATACATATCTGTATAAATAATACACACACGCTGCTTCCCTCACACAGCCAAGGTCAAAATCGGTGGCAGCAAGCTTTCAGGTCATCAGGGTACTCGAGCAGATAGCAGACACACGCAATTTTGCCATACAATCCCTAAGGGGGGACTGCAACATGTCCCTGTAATCCGCCTACTTCCCTGGGGTTCTAAACCTCAACCCTAAACCTTGTACCCCCATATCGCCTTGCTCCAGGTGTCAGTCCAAACTAGTTTGGGATTCCCTTGTCGGCATCCTCGACTTGAATTCGTACTAAAGCTTGCTGCACCTGAAATGCTGCGTCACAGCAACGCTTCCTCAAGCAGCCAGTGGGGCAGACAATTACAAAAACTGTGAGAAATGGGTTTAAGGTTAAGGGTTTGGGTCTAGGCGGCTAGAAAATTGCTGCCTGGTCACTCTCCACATCTCACAGCGCAACGCATGCGAGAAAAAATACAGGCAGGCAACACACAAGACTGAAAGTCTTGCCCAGGTCTCTTGAGAGGTACAGCATGTGGTTGCAAGGACCTTGCGCTGCCAATACATGTATCTGTGTGCGGATGTACAGCATCCACATCTCAGTAACAGGGGAGCGTGGAACCTGGCTTGTGCAAACTGGCGGACACAGCATCTGCCAAAACCATCACAAAAGCGTCTATGCTCCTTCGTTCTAAAGCCCGAGGCACCGCCACCGTCCTCTTCGCCCTCCGCTGGGGCACTACTTTTGTCTTTTCGGTTGCCTCAAGCAGATCACAAACTGCTGCTATACAATGTAGTGATACCCTTGCAGGTACAGGCAAGCAGCATAAAACAACTTAGTAAAAACAGCACCCATCCCATGTGCATTCCTCTGTGAAATACCCATTAGCCTTGGGCATGTCCGATTCTTGTGCCCTAGAGCATGAAGAGCTGATAGATCAAAGAGGGCAGATATAATACTCTCTCTCTCTATATATATATATACATATACATGTATATATCCATATATAGATATATGTATATCTATATGTCTATATATATACACATATATTTCCATGTGAGTGCGTGCGCATCATGAGAACATGTCACTTTATGAGCCGGCTCCCCTTGCTAGGTAGAGGCCATGATCTGCCCAAACATGCTCAGCGGCATGTGCTTGTCCAGGTTGACAGCAGCAACCATGTTGGGCGCCTGGTGCGGCTTACATGAGCCATTGTCTAAACCCTAAACCCTAAACCCCTTAATAAGCCCTATAGTAGTCCCCAATATAATCCCCTCTATACTCCCCTTTAAGGAGTTTAGAATATGGCTTACATGGTTTCACAATGCCTGACTTCAAGCCGCTGCATAATTTGGGGGCTTCCTAAAATTAGGGGTACCTATTTGGGGGTCCCTATAATAAGGACTATAGTATTTTGGGGTCTATATTGGGGTCCCCCTATTTTGGGAAACTACCATTTCAACACTAGTAGTGAACCTCCTCACTCCCTGACATAGATATTCCCGCCGTAATGTTTTATGGTAATGTTTTTTCGGGCATTTGTCAATATTTGGGAGCTCTCAATGCTCAGGCCGATACGTCTTGTGGAACATAACCTCGCGCAGCATGCAAGCTTCAAACTTTGTTGCTGAGGCGGTACTATCGGGTTATGTAAGGGTTTTATAGGGTTATAGATGATGAGAAGACACGTGAACGCGAAAGCAGAGTTCACTCCTGCATAAAGACGGCAGTGTGAGATTTCCAGCAGCCTGCAAAAAACCAACTCTTCTTTGTTGAGACAAGCATTGCAACGGTTGAGCAATCTGAATTGCATGTCTCCGTGGTGCTCTGCAACCCTAAACCCTAAACCCTAAACCCGGTTTGGGTTTAGGGTTTAGGGGTTTAGGGTTTAGGGTTTGCGCAGCAATGCTGCTCCCAATGACTATCCCATGGCAACACTAACTCCGTAAATCCCTTTGAATCACCCTAAAGTAGTCCCCTATATAATCCCTTATATAACCACTGTAAGGAATTAAGACTATAGCCCATCTATGCCCAGCAGCTGTGTGAATTTGTGACCGCTGCCGGATCTTCTTCCATGAAGAGCCCCTGGCAGGCCGTGTCTGAGGCGCAATCATGCAATTTAGGGTTTAGGGTTTAGGTTGGGTACTGCCCCCACCCTGTAATCGTCCATGTTAGGGGTCATGTTAAATGCTATATAGAACTCTATTAGAAATATTATCCAGTTGTTACAGAGTGGGGCCAGTATTCAAGGTTTAGGGTTTGAGGCTAAGGCTTAAGAACCGTAGGGATATACTACGTGAGGACTATGGAGGTGGTGTTCAAACGAGAAACTCCCTAATGGAGGATTCCCAAAATCAGGGGTACCTTTTTCAGGGGTTCCCATAATGAGGACTATGGTATGTTGGGGTCTACATTGGGTGTCCCCCTATTTTGGTAAACTACCATGTAGAATAATAGCCTTTTGAACTGTTTTAAGAGGTTTTGGGCTATCATTTTACCTACTTTTGGGGTTTGGGTAGCTTGTCCAATGTGTGGTTGACTTTGGGGTCCCCCATATAGGTTAGGGTTTAAGGTGTAGGGTACCCAAGACGGGATGGTTTTTGCGGCAACCTCCTGTACATGCATCGTTTTCCCCGAGCATGCCCTCCTGCATGCATTCCCGATTCGAACTGTGTAGCCGAAAATTCACAGCAAATCAGAGACAGCAAAACTTCTCATTAGTTCGTGGGTATTTACAACAAACCACCAAACAGACCCCAGCTTCCATTAAATTCTCCACTTGCTGTTTCACTTGATTCTCCATTCTCGGGGTATTATCGTTATTGTTTGGGAGGCCCAGGCCCGGTACCTTGTACCTTGAACCCCATACCCTGAAACCCTAAACCCTACATGTCCCCAGCAGCCGGGAGGATGCAACCTGTTTTGAGATTCGCCTCAACCCTAAACTCTAAACCAGGAGTCTTCGCGCACCCAGGGCCAGCCTGCGAGTATGTTCGTCGCCAGTGCGAATTCGTCCACTCGCATTCCCTCAAAAAGTTCCTGGGTAGGGCGGGCAGGATTTAAGTTATAGGGCTTAGGGCGTAACTGTACAGTGTAGAGCGTAGGTCTTTTTGGTTTGGGCCCTTGGGAAATGACTAGGGCATCCCTGGGCCTACATCACCCAAAGCTCCAAGACCAAATTCTTAAACCGATTCTCAAAATTGCCCCGGTATACCCTTTTGGTTTCAATATATCCTTGGGCTCGCCAGTGACCCACTAGATAAGGGACACCCGCAGGAGGGTATTAATTGTATATAGACCTCCTTTCAGGGTACTCACCCGTGCCCTAAACCCTAAACGCTAAACCTTAAACCCTAACCCCTACCAACTGGGTGTTGCCTGGACTAGACGAGGTTCGCTCGCGTTGGCAATGTGCGTTTGGAAACACTTCTTGAAGAGGTTTGGCGGCGTGTAGAACTGCGCATGAGCAACCAGGGGCATGCAATGAAGCTAGATGTATTCTTCAGTGCAGGCTTTAGGGCTTATAAGGGTTTAAGGGGGTCAGGATGTCTGGTTGGGAGTTTAGGGTTTTGGTTTAGGTTTCAAGGATCAGGACTGAATTTAAGGTTTGGGGCTTCTGGCTTGAGATTCAGGGTGTGGGTTTAGAGCTGAAGGGGTGCTTGAACTTGGCTACAGTGAGCTGCTGCCGTTTAACGATGTCAGCAACAAGTACCCATGAGCCTGTGAGTTACCCCTTCGGCTCCCAATTGGCATTGTCTTTGCAGGATTGTTCATTTTCTCAAATTGTCTTGGTCGGGCTGGAGACATGAAGCAACTGGAGGGGCCATGCAGATTGACAAACATTGATAAACGCAGAATAAGGGGAGCGGATCCCTCACCGTAACAATTTCCCTAAACCATAAACCCTAAACCCTAAACCCAGTTCCATGCAGACTCTAAACCCTAAACCGTTGCCTCGTTCCATGATGAAAAACCGCAACTAAGGAAGCGCCTTGGCGCTGTCCGCTGGCAGTATCTCCGCTGCAACATGGAGGCCGGCAACGTTGGCAGGATCCGGACCCTGTGTAGATCCAAAGATGCCATTGTTCCTGAGTGGTGGATGGACGGCGAGGTGCCTACTGTTTTGCTCTGCCGGCTACTTGCTTTTGCATAAGGGGGGGGGGTTGGATCTCCATAACCTGCCAGTCGTAGCCCCCATGTATACCACTAGAAGGACCCTAAACCCTAGACCCAGGATACCTATCGCCCCTCTTGCTGAAGCAGCAGTAAGGCTATTCAAGGACTTCTGGGTCGACTCGCCTCTGCCCGCCGAGCTGCTTATAAGCATGCTTCAGAAGAAGCCAGACTCATTAGATACCCAGCAACTTGGATTATCGTTGGAGTCGTTTAGGGTTTAGGGTTTAGGGATCGTTGGAGTCATAGAGTTGGGGTTAGTGCATATGAACCACTTTTGGATTAATTATGAGTTGCAGTAGGTTGTGGGAGCAGTATATAGAGCCGACAGCCGTGAAGAGAAAGTGGGGCAATTTTTTCGGGACTACGATAGTTGGAGAATAGCATACCATGATTGCTCTAGAGATCTTGTACCCCATTCCCAAGTACTGGAAGTTCCCTGAAAAATGAGTTCGTTTTTTTTTTTTGCTATCTATAACTTTAAGAGCCAGCTGAAATTACAATTTCTATGTCCCAGGAGTTTAGCGAGTACGCTTGCGTAAGGATGGTGCAGCAAGTCTGCGACTTGCTGTCTCAGAAGTCTGCAGAGGCGGTCCAGGAATCACAAAAGCGACTTTTCCAAGCAGCTGTGGCATCTGGTAATTTGCAAGCTGTGAACCTAACACTGCGATACTGCCAGCCTCCAGGGCTTCTTTCAGAAGACCATGCCGCGTCCCTGTGGACGCTTGCGGTTGAAGGTTTGGACATTGTGGGGTTGTTGTGGAAGGACTTCCGCCATCACTCCAATCAGCTGCTGCAAGTAGCTGTGGACAAGCGCTGTCAGCGATGCATAGCGGTGTGGCACACATCTTTATCCACACCTGCACATTGCACACAAATAGCGGCTCACCGTGGAGACATGATGTTCTCCCTTCTGCTAGACGCTATTCCATCTGTGAAAAAAATCTCCGAAGACGTCCACCTTGCGCAACGCATGCATATGGACTTGTCGGCAACTTTACCCTTTTGGTCCCAGCTCCTTAAGGGCCCCTGCATATTGCCCATCCTGCAAAATGTGAGTCTACGTTTGGAGTTTTCTTGGTGGGTGGGCGTTGCGGCTGAAGACCGGGCTGTCCTGGAGAACATCTTTGACCTTCTCACCTCCAGGAACTCATCCCTTAAAGAGCTCGCAGTTGTGGGCTGGAGGTTTGCAGAGGCACAGGAGCCTTCCATCATGGAAAGGGCTTTAGGGCAGAAGATGCTGGATCTCCGGTCACTGCATTTAGTGCACTGCAACGTGACGCCACAGCGGTTGAGCAACTTGATGAACAACCATACGTTTCCATTGCTGGAGGAGCTGGACCTGTCTCAAAACCCTTCGAACTGTGTCACTGCGCTCGGACGGCATCTCTCTCAACTACCTTCTTTACACAGACTGAGATTACGAGACCTAGCCGGCCATTTTGTCTATCGGATGACGAAGTACAAGTCCGACCTGGGCAGATATGCAAGCGACACCTTGCAGGCCCAGCGAGAAGATGAAGAGCTTGCTGCTGCCACAGCAAAGCTAACGCCATGCCGCTTGCAGTCTGTCAGTTGGGGTGCCTGTTCCTGGGCTGCTGCTAAGGAACTTAGGGTCTACGGTTTAGGGTTTAGGATTTAGGGTTTAGGGTACTATAATAAGGAAAGCCTGGGATGAAGCCCAACATGGGCTAAGACATGTCGCAAACAGAAACAGAAGGAAACCCTGTTGTTTACCTTTTTACTTATCATGTGGTAACTTGATAAAATATCCTTAACAGCAACCCAGGTTCTAGTCCGTTTCTCATGAAGTGCTTGCTGCACTGTCACAACTTGACAGAATTGGATTCCTACCTGTCCAGCTGGTAACCTTTTACTTTTTCGCGGTGACATGGGCTATAGTCTTAACTCCTTAAAGGGGGTCAGTTTTATGGGGTAGTCTCTGGGGTTCTTCAGGTGGAAACTAGGAGTTTAGTAATTCGGGCTCAAACGAAAACCAGAAATAACCAAAGGGCTAACCTGTGAGAGCCCTAGATTCTAGATATCCGACACCTGAGGATTTTTGTGACCGCCAGGGAACATGCAGGGTGCATGCGAAATTGAAGAGTCGGTTGTTTGCTGTGGTGGGGAAGTGGCCCGATTTGCAGATGTTTCGCGATGGAGACTGCAACACGTATGACAGAGCTCACATAGAACGCTTCAATAGCCTCAGAGCATCCAATGCCGGAAAGAAGTCGAGCTGAGCCGGGCTACGACAGAGTTCGAGTGCTTCGATGAACAAGAATGCGACAAGCCCTGTCCCTTGCGGATGGTAGGCATGTCGGACCAACATTATGTCACAGCATTGCCGCTTCAAAATATCAGCACTCATCGGGCTCATTGTTGGGGTCTCTCAGCAGAAGGAATACTTCAGAAGATTCGGGAATTTCCGCATGGGCTAGAGTTTGCCGCTGGCCTTTGTCAGTTTCCAGATGTAGGTTAGGGGCACCCCAATATAGACCTCAGAATATTATCCTCCTTATACCAGGGACCCTCCAAGAAAAGTACCGCAATGCCCTTTGGTGCAACCCCGCTGTTGTTTAGGGTTTAGGGTTTTTTACGGTTTCAGTGCCTATGTATGTGGGAATCGTTCTTCTGATCGGTAGATGAGAATGCCAACGAGATGGACGGGGAAACAAAGGGGTTTAGGCGATCTCCAAGAATCAGGAGTCAATTTTTGCGGCTGTTTATCTTGAACTTTCGATGGGGTCCCCCTATTTAGCGCTTTCCAATGGAATGTTAGCCCGTGTATATAGGATTCTTGAGGAATATTGGTGAGTGCATACATTCGGTGTCCAATATTGGGAGACCATAAACTGAACCCCTACATCATTATATGGGGACCGCAAAAAGAGAATGGGGCCAGTATAGCGTTCAGGGCCGACGAAGGATCTATCAAAAGGAAGATCCTTCACTCCATATGGCGCTGAGGCTAGATGGAATGCCCTAGTATCCTACCTAGCAGGACCACGGTGGCAAACTTGACGAAATTGAGGTTGTTTCCACTTGTTCAGGTCTGGGGCGCTGTGGCTACGAGTAGCTTGCATGGCTTTAGTTACGATCAAATGGTAGTTTCCATAAACAGGGGACCCCAATATAGACAGCCAAAGACTATAATCCTCATTATTCTGACGACTCCCGAACGCTAACCCTAAGTTGGGAAACTCTACACCCTATATATCCCGTTATATACTGTAACACCCATAAACCCCCCTGATTTTGGGGACCCCCCCCCCATATCGCGAGGAGTGGTGCAAGCAAGCCCCAACACTGACCAGGAAAGCAACGCATGTTCGTCCATAAGTAAGAAATCCCCCACCTTCACTTGCTGGAGGTTAGTAGGAAATAAGGGCATGTACAGAATGATATAAGGATGATAATCCGATTCATTCCCGACTAACCACCAGTAAGTTTCAACCCCAAACAGATTTGTGTATAGTAAATAGCGGATGATAAACATGTCCTATGCGTAGACCTTTAATCTCTGTGGATGCACAGGACCTGTCTCTGCTAGCTGCACAGTTAAGTGGGAGTCTCTGACCCAGGGACCAGGCCCCTGAGTTGTGGGGACCCCTGCAAGGGATCGGGCTTTTCCCTAAACCCTAAACCTTAAACCCGAGGAGACTGTAGACAAGGATGGTTGCCCCTTTTCATCCTCGTAGCTCAAACTTGGGGCTTCTGGAAGTTGCGGGGCCGTAGAATCTACGTACTTGATATTTTGCAGCATGAGAAGGAGGGCTCTCCTTGTCAGGAGTACGCAGAGAGCCACTAAACCCCAACCCTTAACCTCCAAATCACCCAAACCCTAGACTTTAAATCCCACCCTAAATCCCCAACACTCTGCACCCGAAACCCCAACCCACCATTCCCAAATTCCACAACTCACCTGGAGGCCGCCAGCACCTGGTCCACCCAACTGCGCATTTTGAATTCGTGCCAGTGAGAGGATGTTGGGATGTAGGTGTTCCAGGGATGTAGGGGCTTAGGGTTTTAGGAGTTAGAAAGTTAGGTGCCTTAGATGCATCATACTTACCATTCTGCTGTCTCAGGTTTTACTTCGCAAGTCATTCCTTAAGCCCCTATAAGATAGGTTCTTAGACCTAAGTTTATGGTTCTGTAGGCTATGTTCTGAACCCTCGACTTTAGAACTTAAGATGGCAGCCTTCAATCCCAAGGTCGGCGTTATGTAGAATATCAGAAAAGGTATCTCAGAGGTTTGGGAATCCTTGTCTCACCGCAAAGTTGAGAATGGCTTCCTCGATATTGCTGGTGGCGAGTCGGTAATGGAGGAATGGATACCTATAGTAGTCCCCACGAAATTCCCAACAACCAAGGAGCAATTCCCATTCCCATTCTTCGTTCTCTGCGAAGCCCTGAACCCTCAGCCTATATTGAGACAACGGAAAAGAACATGGAAACTACAATTTAGGGCTTAGGGATTAGGGTTTAGGGTTGAGGGTTATGGTAGTTTCCATTCCTCCATTCCCTAGTAACAAGCAGTGAGATTCTGGAGACCCGCGATATGCAGAAGCAAAGAGCTTGTACCGGCAATTTTGGGACAGGGTTTTGGGCTCAGGCTGTAGGGCTTTGAGTTTAGAGTCACGGTTGATGTTTGTGCACTCCCCTGGTGATCCTTCCGGTACCCTCGCGCAAAAGCGGGGTCACCATAATGGGTCATAGAGACCCTTATAAAAAAGCGAAGCAGAATTCAAGAAATTACCACACAACGACACAATGAAGAAGATGTCGGCCGAGCCTTCCAAAACCCACGTAAACTGGCTACGTGTCTCTGTGAACTACAGGCAAAAGTGGTATCGCTCCTATGTGCCCCACACATTCTTCTTAAGGGAACTCTCCAAAAGGGTGCCAAAAATGTTGAGAACCATGCATCTCAGTATCGCAACAGCTCAGCTGGTCAGTCAAACGTTACGCTTTGGTCATTTCAAGTGGTGTTGGTACTCTATTCCTGTTCAATGTACTAATACCTCTAGCCAAAAGAAAGCACTCCGTCAACTAGACCTGCAGAATGTAATGCAGAAGCCTGGATGGTTCTCGGCATGCCCTCACGCTGCTTGTATACTCATACTATAACCCCTAAAAGGCTCGTTTAATCTAGATCTTCCGAGTTCTACGTTGTGGTGCCAAGTTCTGCCTCAGTCCAGTGCACGGGTGTCTTCTTGTGGTTCCCTAATATACTCTAAACTCCTTAAAGGGAGTTATACGTGGGAAGTATAAAGGGGATTCCTTTTGGGGATACTAAGAGGGATACTAGGAGTTTGGATGTCGCAGCTTTGGCCCAAGCCTACCTCACATGGGAGCCTTCTTCTCCAAATTCTTTTCGTCATCCGGGACTTCGCGGCCACCCGCGAGCGCAGCGGACGTTGATCGCGGCGGAGGCATGGCGGAAGGCTGGGCTTCAGTGAGTGATCTAGAAGCCTAAATAATTACTGTGTTGATGGATGAAATCTTGCACCACCTCGGGGCCCTAAACTACTGTAATTCCTAGGACTTTGTAGGGATTTAAGGTGGTGCAAGATTACCTACATCAACAGTACCAATATTGTGGTCCTAGAGATTTATTTCCACAGGGATCTTAAACCCTAATGAACCATTAGGTCTGAGCTCTTCTTGAGGATTATGCTATGATTATTCGGAGAACCTACAATGGATGCTGAACTAGAATGCAGGGGCTTTCCCAGAATTAGGAGTCAGTGTACAGGCATACCTTGGAATGCTTTGTTGATACTAATCAAACTTGTAACAAGGCGAGCCAGATACAGTGGGTCATTAAAATGAGAGCGCTGGCCGTAGTAGAAATTACCACCAACCTTCTTGCAATTGCGCATGGCCTTTTATCAATGATCCCTAAACCCAGAGCTCTAATGTACACCCCTTCCTTTTAAGGGCCTTAATATTAGGATCCCCATTATACTCCCTATTAAGGGGAGGGGGTTTATTGATCAGGGGTCTACATTAAACCGCGTTGGATTCTGTTGCTTGCTCTTGCTGCACTTGCGAAGTGCTCAGCTTAGGCCTCATCGGGCAGAAGCCCAATTAAGAGGGCTTGGGTAACAACCCCGCTGTCAGAATTTATACGAGAGCGGTCCTACTTGCTGCCTCCCTTGCAAAACGATAGCCAATAAACAAGATAAGGTTTATAATTCCAGTAGTATTAGACAGTTCTGGTAGGCCAGTCCTGTAAAACGATAACCAATCAAAAAACAAACGATAAGGGCTAAGATAGGAAAGGAAGAGTGGCCATAGGGTTTTCACCAGAGTAAGGGTTCAGGGTATAAGTTAGGTGGACCCCTCCCACCCTGCAACAGTGACTACGGACAAGGATTATATTAGGGTCCTATCATATTCCTATTATACCCTTATTGCAGGGTGGTCCTCCTAAGGTATGAGGTTTTTGAGTCCAAGTAGGCGGCTGTCTCAAGGTCCTTAGCTTGCGCGGCACCAAAGTGACAAAGATAGGGGTGTGATTGCAACCTTATAAGTATTCTGCTTCTTTCAGTGCTAGTAGTAGGCGGATTGACAAGAAAGCCGCTGGTGATGCCAAACCAGGCTTCGGTGTTGTTGACAGGGTTGTCGTGAATCGTAAGCCCTAGGGCTCTAAATGTCATAATGTACGGACCCTGGATCAGAACTTTCTTGCAGGAGAAGGCTGCATGCATCTGGCTGTCACAAGACCATCGCTGATTACAGCAACTTTCTGCCATGAACGACCCTAATCCAAAACAGCGCGACCTAAACTTTTGGAGGACAGAATGAATTGCGCACTCGAACCCCATCATCTTGCGCCTTACTATTGTCCGGTAGACAATCCTGCATGACCCTCAGTAGACCATTCCTGGGCTTTAAAGGTATATGCGGTCACTTAAAATTAGGGGTACCGTTTTGGGGGTAGTAAGGATTTATTATGGTATATTGGGGTCTTTTTGGGTCCCCGTATTTGCGCAAACTACCATACGGGGTCACCTAAACCCGAAACCTTGAGCAGGATCTTGCCCATCTACCTCATGCATGTGGCAGGAGAAGGCTGCAAAGACTCTGCCCCATCTGCAGCTCCACCCGAAGGCAAGCCCCGGACTTCAGAAAGGCTGGGTTGCTGTTGCGGAACTTAGATGAAGTTACCATAATGGTATATGTAGTACTAAATATGATTCCCCCAACATAGTATTTTTGATTAAGTTCCTTAACAGCAACCCACAAAAAGGCCACCGACATCAATTTTACTGAAGTACTGTAAAAAGTTGAGCCAAGTTACCATTAAAAAGAGACCGTATCATTTACATTGTATCCATACTTTTGGTAGCTTTGCTCGAGTTACTTAGTTCTCCACTATGCTAGCCCGATTTAGATTTCTTGACAGCAACGCAGCCTATCAGTAGTTGTATAGCACAGTCGGAGTAGCGTTGTGGTGGCAGTACCAGCCTTGATGGTATTAGTAGCAGAAGTGTACAGTTCAGGGCTTCGGGAAGAAGTAGACGTTGCTCCGGACGCCTCCCTTTTTTCAACTAAAGTCTGCTGCACATGTACGAGTCAAGGCTAGCCAAGGTATAGAAGAGGCGTACGTCATGAAGGAGCATGAGCCACGCAAGCTCAATGACAATTGCCAGATCTGGGCTTGGAACTTTGTTTGTAGGATGCCAGTAGGGATTTCATTTCAAGACAGGGTCACCTTCTCAAGCTTCGATCTCTTCAGTAAACTCGAAACCCCGAACCCTGACCTTGAGCCCTCTTTCTTGTTCGCGTAGAACGCTGGACACCTGAGCCCGAGAGGCAAGCCAGCAGCGTTCCGTGTAACATGGCTATAGTTTAATCATTCCCACTACCACTTTTAATTTTGCGATTACTAGTACTAGTACTAGTACTAGTACGAGCGAGTACTAGTGATAGTACTAGTACTGTTGCTGTCATTATGATTGTTACTACTGCTATTACTATTACTATCTAGTTGCTGTTACGATCATGGTGATTATTGTCATTTCCATGCTTGTTGTGCTTATTCAGTCTGTTGTGGGTTTTGGATTCAGAGTTTGGCGGCGGGGCTCGGGGTTCTCTGTTCAGGAGTACAGGGTACAGGGTCAAGAGATGGGGGCATTTAAGGGTGAGTAGGGGAGGGCTGTTAGACAAATGATTTACTTCAGTGGCAGATTGCTCAGGGTTATATCCCTGCAAGTTCCATACCATGGACGCCTATGGTGCCATCACTCCCCCAAGTATTTCCTAGATACCGGCGAGCGACTTGTTTTGAAACCGCAGGGTCTAGGGCTTAGGAAGTTAAGACAAACACTTCTCTTTCCAACGTGAAGATTCAAGACAGAAGACAGAATCATCATGATTACTATAGCAGCTTGCCAATTTCACATTTTCACCCCCAACCACGCCATAGTCCTCATATAACAATGGTATCATGTGACCTACGGACTAAATTTAGATTGGGGTGGACCTATGGGGACTATGTAGGGTTTTGGGGGGGACCTATTAAGCGACATACTACATATTTAGTCCATGGTGCTGTTGATGGATGAAACCTTGCACCACCTCGGGGCCCTAAACTACTGTAATTCCTAGGACTTTGTAGGGATTTAAGGTGGTGCAAGATTACCTCCATCAACAGTATCATGCACTTTGAAGCCCCTATTCCATGTATTTAGGGTGCTACATTAGGCATGTTCGGGTGCCAAGCAGCAGCCTTCGGGATGACGTCCCTAAGCCCTAAAGCTTGGGGTCTAGGGTCCACTGGCGGTTGCTGCTAAGGAACTTGATATAAGGTGGGTTTAGGGTTAAGGCTTTGAGGTATCATACTGGGAACCATATTAACTACTATAGATACCCATTATGGTAGCTTGATTTAAGTTCCTTAACAGCAACCCAGTTTAGGGTTTAGGACTCCATTCCCTAGGCTTAGCGTTTAGGACTCCGTCCCCTGGGCTTAGGATTTAGGACTCCCCTTCCCCAGGGTTTAGGGTACCCTCCTAGAGACGGTGGGCTGGATTACAGGGAATTGTGATAGGGGGACTCTACTAAGCACCCCAAACCTTAAACCCCAAATAATGAGGCAGCTCATCTATAATCCCCAATGATAGACTCATATCCAGCCCCAAACCCTACACCTCATAGAAGTCTCCATGCCTTTCCATGCCTTCATTACCTACAAGGCACCACGTAGATGAAATCATGTGTCACTCCCCTGGCTCGCTGTTGCGGAATTTGAAGTATGTTACCATAGAAGGGACATGTCGTACCCTAAACCCTAAGCCCTAAACCATGTGGGTTACCTTCTTGAAGCAGTATATGAAGTTGAATGCCTTGAGCTCCTACATAACCCTCATGAAGCCCATGTGTCCATTGCATTTTCTCGTTTATTTCTACGCTAGTCTCCAGCTTGGTAGCTTCATCATGAATCCTAAGTCCCAACCCCGAAGCTCTATACAACCCCTGTACTCCTTTGAAGGAAACCCAACATGGCAACTTACTTTCCTCAAAAGAAACGCGGCCTGAGGAATGGAAGTTGAAGACTTCGGGTGAGTATGAGCTGGAAACCGCAGGAATGCGAGGCTGGTAGACGTTGACTGGATGTTTTGAGGTTAAGGGTCTGGGATTTAGGGTGTAAGGCTTGGAGTTCGGGTTTTAGGGCGTTTTTTTGCTGTGAGCAGTCGGGCGTCTTCCAAAATGAGGGTCCCCTCGTATTACACCCAAATAGTCAGATGCTTTTTATAGGAGACCCCAACAAGGATTCATCATCTGAAGCAGTTCTAAACCCCAACTAAAACGAAATATTGTGTGCATATACCTACATATCTACGTATATATATATATATATGTATGCGATTTACATATCATATGTGTCTCCCGCTCGATCTGTCCGTGTCGCCCTATATCATCCTCATGTAACCTCCTGGACCGGAACTCCAGAACGTAACAAAGCCAAATTACGTCACAGAAACCGGTCATGATGCTGGGACATTCCCAACAACGATCTGTCCCTGCATATTGGGGTATATATTTCGGCTAAGAAGGAATGTCTTACAGGGGAGGTGGTTTCGTGACAACACTGCACTCGGAGGGGCTTCAGGCACTCTGCTTTACAAGTTCTCATTTCAATGCAGAATGCGCGTGCTAGGCTAGGACCCCAGCCACGAATAGTGACTACCAGGGCTTCATGATGATTATGTCAAGGTGCCTAGACATTGTTATCATATCCCCATTATAACACCAGCGTGGGTGGGCACCTAGCCCAAGATCTTAACCCTAAACCCGTTGGCCGGCGTGTCTCAGGCTTCTTCCAGTTTGCCCCTGCGCCCTGCGAAGGCAGTTACAGGTTCGAACAGATCAGAGGCCAAGAGGAAGGCCTACTGTACGCAACGGAGGATGGGCAAGAAGAGGCATCTTGGGCCGTTTATTCCACTGGTGGTTTGTAGGGAACAAGCGAATATAGGCCCTACATAAATCCTATGTCATATATTCCTTTATTCCCTACAACCACCTACTAGATTATGATACAGGGTTCGTGCGGCAAGGAAAGGAGTTTAGGTCAGTTTTTTGGGCCGCGGCCGCGCATTCCATTGAATGGGAAGTGGCATCAGGATGGGAGGCGGTCTACCTGATAACCTACTGGGGCTTAGTAGGGAATAAGGGAAGGTATGTATCATATAGGCATGATATAGAGATTATATTCCCGTATTCCCCCCTAGGGCCCAGCAAGATTACGGACCTATGGCCGCGCTCTCTAAACCCTAACCCATATGGTAGATTCCATGTTCTTTTCCAGTATCCCCAAAATTAGTCATAGTAGCCAAAGTGATACATGGTAAGAAGCCATACATAGCTACTTGATCCCAGTTCCATGTCGAAAAAGGCCTTGGTAGCCTTACTGGTAGTTAGTTAAACAAGAGTAGAAAGAAGATGTTTATGCCAGCATTCGACAGTAACCCCCGTAACATTCAACACTATTTCAAGGGTACTGACCAACTCTGAAAATCATGTATGAAGCTTGCTGAGCGACATTAGTGAATGCTTATGGCAGCATAGTAGTCCACACCTGCCCGTCAAAAAGGAAGGCCCCCAATCTAGTGAAAGCAACTCATAGGAGGAATATTGCTTATGGGGGGGAAAGGGTTTCTTGAATCCAAGACACTAGGCCTTTGCGACCTACCCAAAACGTGTCGTTAAGGTGCCAGTTGGCCATTTCGTCTGGCGACCGATACAGACAGACGCTCAAACTCCAGATTGGGACAAAAGGCCCAGTTTCTTGGCCCGATTCTGGAAGTAGATTTTGTCAAGAGCTTCGCTGCACAAATCTGTTTTCAGACCCCCCCACAATCCTCCTGTTGCGCCTAGTCCTGATTTCGAAATCTTTGCAGGCTGCCTTCTCCCCTCGAGTTACGGGTTCTGGGTGTTTGGGGTGACCGTCAGCGGGAACCTTTTCCTCCTTCAGTTGTCGGGGATCCTAGTTTCACAAATGGGGGATTCAAGAAGTGGGGGGCCATGATAGACGCAAACTTATCGCAATCCTTATATGCATTATGGGGACTCCTCAATAAAGGCTGTTAATTTGTGGATCTTTTTAACCCTGTATATGACATTGCGTAGCCCTTATATAGGCCCTATGCAACCCCACATCCCCTGTAAATCTGCATTGCAAGTTAGCACGAAGTGACGCAGCCAGGCTTCGAAAGAATGGAGACGCTTCTACAACTTCAGTTCCTTGGCTTAAACTGGGTTTCCGTTGAAGGAACCTAAGTTAAGTTGCCATCATATGGGTATATATTAAATCATAGAGCTTCGATAGTATAGTGATATAATTTAAGCTCCTTAAGAGCTACCCAGCAATACCTCAAGCTCCTAAATCCGGGGGCTTGATTGCTAAACACATATCCTTAAGCCCAAAACCCAAAACCCCTGAACCTTGATCCCTAAACCCCAAACCCCCGAACCTTAATCCCTAAACCCTAGACCCCTGAAGCTTAATCCCTAAACCTTTATCCCTAAACTCCTTAACTTCAAACATTCATCCTAAAGCCGAAGCCACACCCTGTGGACAGGGTTATGCATTGGTCTGATTTCCATTGCTGCTACAAAAATTCCTGCACTGTACCTGTGCCTCCAATAACCCATAAAATTGTAGGTTATTGGGGCTACAGGTAGGGATTATGGTATCATAATATATTAAGGTTGCGCAGGACCTTTTTCTCTATTCACCGTATCATCCCGTCGCTAGAGGCCCCCTTGCACATCCAACAGATTTGCCCTTGATGTCCCTCTGCTCTATGTCCAACCCGAAACCCTAGGCCTCAAAGCTCAAACCCTAAACCCCACTCCCTCCGCCTCAAAGCTTAAAGATCCAGAAACATTCCTTAGATTCTAGGCTCCTAAGTCCCCAATCCCTTAACTCTGATCCCTGAAGCCTATTTAGGCCCTAAACCGTAAACCCTACACCCCATAGTACCTCCCAGGGCAGAGAAGGAGGAATTCATCCGGGATTCGGAGATCATGGCAGAGCAACGGGCTCAGCTTGCCGTCCTGTGGGGGTATAGTCCCCCTTAAGTAGATAGAATTATATGGGTAATATTGGGATAATGGAAAAAATTGAAACTACTATTTAGAGTTTAGGGTTTAGGGTGTCCCCCTTAAGTAGATGGAATATGGGGTATATGGGGACCTTATTGCAATGTACACAAAGGCACATTCTATCTACTCAAGGGGGACTATACCCTAAAGTACGGTTGATATTAAAAATCCTCCATGGCCGAAGTATGCTATCAGACCATACTTGCCAAGGAAAATTGTACCTGGGGTCATGCTGGATGTTAAGTGTCAACCGTATCAATATGGATTGGTCCTTAATGATCAATACCATTTCTAGTACCAGCATGATGTATTATGCACGTTGAGAATACTCTTGTGATCTGATCCGTAATCAACCTAGCAAGTCTATGATAACCTGAAGCCCGACGTTTATGATTCGTATGATCTTTGGATCTGTACCTGGTTACCTGGTAAGATTGATGTTTCTAGTATGAACTCAGCAGTCAATGCGTGACGACGATCTGAGGATCCAGAAGGAAGAGAACGCAGGTGCGCTCTTCGTACTGCCTTCTCAGCTGAATGGAGCTGAGTATCCATCACATGATAGCGACCCTGGGCACGCATTGGAGATTATGACCCATGAGTAAGCTGTCAGTACTCATTTGCCTTCTAAACCGTGTTGTGCATCAATCGGCTTAAGGTTGTCAGAGACGTCGACTCGTACAAGAGCCCTGGCTGCATTGCGCAAGAGTTCGACTCCGCGCTTGTGTTATTCACCCTTTCTCTCTAGAGTTGTGGCTTTAGGTTATCCTTTCGCCCTGCCATTAAACACTTTGCTTCCTCATGTTGAATCTCCTCCTAGTCGGGGCAGACATCTGCTAATGGGGGAGTGGAATGTTAAATGCTGCTCCATTCTCAGTAGGTTTGTTGCTATTAGCTAGTATTACTAGTACAAGTCTTGTTGTCATCGATTAGGTCTTTCTGGTTATTCCTGCTTTGTTTATGATTACCATTGACAATCTACGGTCGGATGTTCTCCAAACCACTCGTAGACATAATCCTAGTGCCATGCACAATAACTCGGTTATTCTGAACAAGGGAATATAGGGGTAGAATATATAGGGGCTATATAGGGGTAATATACTCAAAAGATTGTATGATTATATGGTTCTTTTCGGTTTATGAATCCCCCTAAAAAATAGTAGTGCCCAGCTTCTCAGGGATAGGGAGCACCCTTTTGTTTCGGTGGCTCCACGTTGTTCGAGGATCCAGAGGTGTTGAGCTGCTGCAGCGATTATCCCTACATAATCCCTATATCCCCCTATAAATTACTATATTACCCTATAGAGTCCTTATATCCCACCTATATTGCTGCATTGAATCTTATTGTGGCTTTCATCTGGGGGATGCACTGGACGGTCTCAGGTGGGACAACACTGGTGGTCCTCGAGGACTGTGCTGAGATGGGTTGGGATGCAACTGCGAGCTTAAGGTTTTGGGATTTGGGGTTGAGGGTTTAGCGCTTAGGGTTTATGGCTTGTGGCTTAGGTTTTTCAAAAAACGTTTGGGCTTAGGGATGGGGGGTTGGTATTCGCTGCATGCTATGTCAAATTTCAAGACTTCAATTCATGCTTTGTCAGGGCAGTTGGCAGCGCACCCTGCTGCTGCAAAGTGGCCCAGACGCACCATACGGTATTTTTAACACGCGCATTGTCTACCTTGAAGCATAACAGGCGCTTCCTCACAGAGGCTCTCAAGCAGGAACAGGTAGGTAGACTCCGTATGACTGCATGCGTAGGCAAAACATCGTACCTTCCCAGGTTCGTGATTGACAATGCTGCGAATGAAGAGCCCGGATGCGGCGACATCAATGCTGTTGATGTGGCATCGGCCGCATCATTTCACGTTGCATCGCTTCATGAAATGTTTGGGCTCTGCGCGCCCACCCTGATTTGGCAGCTCCTGCAACATGTATCTGCTTCTATCCACATATGCATTTCCACTTTACCACTTGCCTTGGTCTAATCCATTATTTACAAGTTTTTGATGCAAAGCATCCTAGAGTTATGTGGCGTTCCTTCTGCAAGGAGCAAGTTGTAAGGCGTGCCGTGTTCATTATACTGTCGAGTCATACTGGTACGAGTAAACGAGTATTAGTACTAGTAGAAGAAGAAGAAGTAACAGTAGGAGGCGACCTGAAGCCCTAATTCCTGCCGAAGCCCGTGTTACAGTAGGTGGTAGTTTCCCAAAATGGGAGGACCGCAATATAGACCCCAACATACTCCAGTCCTCATTATGGGCACCCCCAAACCCCTAAACCCCTAAACCCCTAAACCGTAAACCCCTAAACCCTAAACCTCCAGGGAGGGGATGGCCATGAGCTCTTATCTGAGGCATTGCTCAGCGACGCAAGTTTGTCCCAGAGCTTCAAAATGCACAATGGCTATTTGAAGGCCCCTGGGGTTTAGGGTTTAGGGTTTAGGCCTGCCATGCAAGTTTTCTGTACCTTGCAACATGCGAGATCTCCCTCCATGATCTACACCTAAACCCTAAACCCAAAGCCCTAAATAGTCAACAAAATAGTAGTTTCCATTTTCGTTTCCATTATCCCCATATTCTTATTATATCAAATGACCAGCGCCCCAAATATTGGAAGTCTAAGGCGTAGGGACCTCCTGGAGCGTGGTAACGGTGCTTTTAGGCTGCCATGTGTGGGGTTGCCGTTTCTGAACAGATGATATTTTCAGGGAAACATCCCTAAAACTATTCTATACCCCTATATCCCAACATAACCCCAAGATGTTAGGAGTTTAAACTATAAACCCTATAATCCCCTATATAATCCTAGTTTCCATTTCATTTTCCATGTTCTTTTCCATTGAGTTCTCCAGTATACGGGGGATAATAACCCCTACAGAGAGTGTGGTGCCATGCCCAACGGCCATGCGCAGGCTTGAAGAGCATTCTCATCTACTGAGGGCGGTATCAATACGTTGGAATCGTGCTTTTACCACGCGTTTAAGCAGGCTTTGGAAAGGGCCGCTGCGCGAAAGTCAGGAAATTCATTGCAGACTAGACACCAGCTGCCTCAGCTATCTGCAAGTTTTTTACTCTACATCCGCAAGTCTTAAAGGACCCTAGCCGAACCCTAAGCCCTAAATCCAAAGATAGGGAGCCAGACATCATTGCCAGGTAGTTGCCTCTTCTCCTTGCCCCTCTCCCCCAATGTAGAGCGTAGAGTTAGGGTTCAGGGCTTAGAGTTTAAGGCTTAGTGTTGAGAGTTACCTATACTTAGTACGGTCCAATATTGGAGAGCCGACCGGAAAATGAAATGGAAACTGAGAGTATGCAGGGGCATATAGTAATGACTACCCATAGCGTAGTTTTACATTAGTTGTGGTATAGGATACCTCAAACAAGCCCAAAGATGATATTGGTACGTAATGACATAGACCCCTACAGTACCCCCTGAACATCGCAGCAAGACTTGAAAGCTTACAAAAATGGCCCCGAAACAGCATTTGGCGGCTTACAGGGGCTAGACCCCAAACCCTAAACCGTAAGGCCAAAACCTCATCACCCTAAACCCTACAGCCTTGACCTTTGAAGCTACCTCCCAAGAGAAGATCTGCAAGTCAGTTCTGGTGCTCCAGGAGATCTTGAGTCCACACCCGTCTCTGAAGCCCAGTTTTGTGGGGATGTACTGCTTACCAGTTTTGTGGGGTTTAGGGTTAGGATTTAGGTACAGAGTTTAGGGCTAGGGTATAGGGTGGCCCCAGATTCCTCGTATAATTTCTAGCCCTAACCCCTAAGCCCTTTTATGAACTAAAGCGCAGGGGGCTTCAAGTAGACCACCTCAACAAACATACTGGTAGTTACTTAGTCCGCTACAGTATTCTGCACTTTGTGTGCCTTACTCACCGCTGCGTAAGGGGGAGTGGAGGGATGGCTTACAATAACGTGTACCTTTGCAATGGTACCCATATCCAAGCCTCAAGCCAAATCCCCAAACCTCGAGCCCCGCTGCAGGTCCTGAAGGCCGCAGATCCAGCAACACTGGGAAGCGCCTTTAGGGATAGGCTGCACTTACTGCGCCCGCTGGTCATGGAGGACGCTTGTGCTGAACTTGGGTTTTGGGTTCAGGGGTTTGGGGGTTTAGTGGATTAGGGTTTGGAGGGGCGGGGGCTAGGGCTTCGGGGTTGAAGGCATAGGGGTTTAGGATTATTCTTATGGATTGTGTCGGACTGGTATGCCTCCATTCCGTACAAACCGCCAGAGAGTAATGTAGGGCTTTAATAATGAGAAGCAGTTTCTGCAGTGTATTGTGCCATGGCTCCACGGGGATTGTCAGGGACGAAGGTTCTTATTCGCTCAGGCTTCTTCATTACAAGCAATTACTTCTTTGATGTCACACTGGATGCTTTCGACGCTGCAGTGTCTCCTTGAGCTTTTAATTACGTTTCAGAGTCCGTGCGCACAGCACATATCCTTATTGGTGGCTAGTATGGAAGAAGGGAATTTTCTCAGGGAACACACACGGATTTCATTCCCTTATTTAAGGGCTGCCGCCGC
>CAJNIZ010031513.1:47258-71493 GCA_905231905.1 Symbiodinium pilosum | reverse complement strand
ATACTATTAACGGTATTTGGGCCCTACAACCCTATCATTTGGGTCCTTGGACCCTTAGGGGTATACACATCTCCGTAGCGTCAAAGTCACGACTTGAAGCGTCGCACATGTCAGCCAGGATATAAAAAGCTACGCTCCTTAGAACCATGGCCAGCACCATTCCAGAAAAGCAGGTAGGGTTTGGCGGTTTAGGGTTTCATGAAGCCTGAAGACTTCCTCATGCAGGGTCCAGATAAGCATGGATGTATACAGGGATGCTTGTAGGAATTCATACCCCATCCATTCCTAACTAGGCATGAAGTAAGTGAAGCCCCTGAAGCCTAAAGCTAAGACTTCTGCAATTCAGAGCTTGAAGCCCTAAACCCTAAACCTTAAACCCAAACCCTAACCTGACACCCCAAACCCTAAACCCGAAACCCCAACCCTAAACGTTATTCGCCTCGTGGCATCAGTTACAGAGGAGAGCATGTGCTTTGAAGGCGCAACTCTACCCCCCTCTTACGTGGAAGTGAGCCCTCGTCTGAGGGTTTAGGGTTTAGGGCTTAGGGCGGTAGATGGGGGTCTTATTTTGGGCGAACCCAAATTCTATCTACTTGGCGGGACTATACACGTCAGACCCTCCAACCATAATGGCTTCACAAACATCTTGGGATCAATGCCCACCTCACCTAGACCCAGAACCCTAGACTCTAAGCCCTGGAATGCCAAAGCCCTAAGCACTGAAAACCCTGAACTTCAGCCCTAAACCCTAAACCCTAAAAAAAACAAAACCCTATAAGCCCTAAACTTCAACTCCCTGGTTGCAGGCACTTCTCACTGTAGCCTGTCGGTCAAAGCTCGAGCTCTTTCAGCCCACGGCCGCCTACCTGCAGAGTTTAGGGTTTAGGGCTTACGCAAAATCACCGACGTTGGATCTACCCTTCCCAAAAAGACATGGAATCCAAGGAAGAAGTGTTTTATTCTATGCAGGCCCCCTTGGGGGGTTCCATGTTAGCTTGGGAGGGGGTCCGGTGTAGAGTTTAGCACAATTCTGGCAGTGGTACTTCTGGAAAGGTACTGAACCCTAAACTCTAAACCCTAAACTGTAAAAACCCTGAACTCTAAACCCTAAGCCCCTCCCTAAACCCTAAACTCTAAACCCGAAACTGTAAACCCTACACCCATATGATGAGCAAGTACTCGGGTCCTTAGGGTTGGTGCTGCAGATCTGGATCCAGAGCCAGCTTTACCACGTAAGCCCTAATCCCCAGGCAACAGTCGTAAACTTAGAACTGAACTGGACCTTCAACCTCAAACCTAGACTGCAAACCCTAAACCTCAACTCTATAGACCCTAAACCCTAAACCCCAAACCCTAAACCCTAAATCCTAAATTCTCCAGACTTCAAACCCTATACCCCGAAGAGGCAACATATCCACACGATTCGCCAGAATGCCTAGCTAGGCTTCAGTTGAAATTAGCTAGTCCCTTGGGTTACTGTTGGATATGGTTTTTGGGGATTTCATCAGGCTAAAGCCTTAAGGGCTAAGGGTTCGGGTTTTAGTGCCTAGGGTTTGTGTAGGGTTAATGGCCTCATGATTGCTAGTCATTTCAAAGCAAGGAGCTACTTAGGCTTTCTATGGAAGAACGGATCCCTACAGCAGCCCCGATACGATCCCTAATAGCATCGTAGCTTTCATTTTCCCATTGAGTCCCTACGAACTGCCAGCAAGTTAATCCTGAACCCTTAATATCCCTACAACCCAAATGTTCCATCTCATTTGCCATGTGCTCCTCTACTCGATTTTCTTGCAAGGCCTTCAAGGACAAGCTGGAGCATATCATCGAACAGCACCTCTCGCTCTCAGGGTCTCCTCGAGATGAGATACTTGGCTTCAGCCAAGCGAAGCAGGAAGTACCCATTTGTGTGCTTGAGATGGGAGTTCTCACGGATGAAGGACCCGCCTTGTTATGAGAAATCTTCAGATTGTTTAGCATACATTGAGCATACTTTGGACCTCAGCTTGTTCGACAACGCTCTGTTGCACGAGTTTGAAGGCAGAAAAGATTTCGGTGCTGATTCCTTCTTGCTTTGCAAACAAATGGCCAACAGCGCATAAGGCTCGCGCATACCCTGAGTAGGTAATCAGGTGCGTTCGGCCCTCTCATCGATGTATAGCCAGATGGTCTCCACCTACCAAGACCCTCCCAGCACCCTTAACTTGGAATTATAGTAGGGCCCACAGCATGGGTGTTGAGGCCCTAGTAGGTGGTAGTTGGAGGGTCTAGGTCGATCACCTTGCAACAGCATTAGCAGTCAGGTTTGTGTACGCCCTCATCGTCGACGACTCTCTCGATGAAGTTCTGAATGAATTTGCCGGCCGGTCCTTTGGATGCGGTCTAGGGTTAAGGGCTTAGGGTTGTTTAGGGAAGGTTCAGGGGTGTTTTGGGTGTAGGCTTCTTTAGGGGAGGGGCTATGGCTATTTAATGGTTAGGGCTCTTCAGGGGTACTGATATTCGTTGACTTTGGAAAGCCTGTAGGATACTATGAAGGTTGTCGGGATTCTGTTGAGTATTTCATTGGGAGTATGTTGAGCACATGTAACTAACTTCAACTCGCGCTGTAGTTTTCAAGCTGGTGGCGGCTGAGAAGAGAGACCCATGAAACAAGCGTCCACATCCACAGGGTCCACCTGTCAGGCTAGTATATTGCGGATACCGTTTTGGGGCTCCCCATAATGAGGATTGTCGTAAGTTTCGCTCGCAGTGTTCCAGTGTACATACTTTGATGCCAGCAAAAGACAGCACGCGCTCTCTCGGAGAGTCAAATGCCAATAATCCTTCCTAAGCCCTAAACCCTAAACCATACATAATTCCCTAAATAACCCACCTTTAAGGAGTTTAGGCCCTATAATACTCCCTTATAGTCCCCCATATAACCCCCCTTAAGGAGTTCAGACTACAGCTCACATGGTAGAGCAAACCACGGGTAAATGGCTGTGACATTGCTCAACTCAAGCCCGACATCAAACCCCAGATCCAGAATTTGATTCAGTGTTTAGGATGTGGCGGGCTTAGGGTTAGAGTTTAGGGTTTTGGGCATCCTCCAGTCAGATTGAACATCTAGATCGCAATCCGTCCAGTGGAAACATTGCTGAAACATTGCTTAGAGCCCGGAACTTGATCCTGAGATCACATGCCAGGTGACTAGTTTTTGGCGATGTTATAGTCTCCATAGTAGAGTAAGGTGATGTCCTACTTGTGGTTATGGTTTTTTTCCAAGAATATTGCGGCGTTACTTGGTTCAACCGCCAGCGCTGCCACTCAGGTCAGCACACAAAGTGAACATGATGCATTGCTTCATAGTAAATTGGTAACTGTACTTCCCCGAAGAGAGAAGCCCTTATCGTTTTGGAGTAGAAGATGTGTTGACCGTGACTCACATGGTCCCTAAACCCTGAGAACTAAATTGCATGTATCATGGTATCTAAGGCTGCGCTCCATCTTCACCGCGTACGCGGGGAGTTCCTTTCATTGCAGAGCTTCAGGCTGTAGATAGATTCACGTAAAGCCGGGGGTTAGTTCGGGCTTTGGCGGGCTATGCCTTCCAGGCATTCCCATGTGTGTGCCTGGTTTGAGGGGTGCCGTATCCTGTGTCAGAACCTTCACCCCTTTGTTTGCAGCTGCAGGGTTCATTGGTGAAAAAGGTTGAGGGGAGGTCGTAGAAACCTGCGGTTTCCTAATATCCCCTTCGAACGTCGGACCAGTTTTCGAGTTGTGCAGGTCTGCTCCCATCCAGGCGAGCTTGATTTTAAATTTGAATTTTGGCATCGCGTCTCAGTGTTGCGATAGGGGTGGGGGCAGGCTGATGACTCCAACACTTGTTTTACTTGTTGTTAGTAGGGAATATGGGAGTCGATTTCCCTATAGAACCCCTATATCTAGAATCTATATACACTATATTCTTTGATTCCCTACTAAGAACTAGTAAATTGTCTTGGCAAGACCTGTAAGGGGGGGTCTCTGCAGGCCTCCATATGAATGACTTCCTGTCTTTGAGCAAGCTAAGTCAAGTATTCACGAGCAGTGACTTAAGACTTAGGGTTGAGGGTTTACGGTTTTGGGCTTAGGATTTAGGAGCAACCTTGCTGGGGGTTCGTAAGGCGAATAAGTTATGTAGGGATTTATGGAGGGAATATATTCCCGTACTCCCCAATAACCACCAGTAATTTTGCAGGTACGTGGGCCAGAACAGGATCAGCATTTTGTAGCTATCCTGGACATGCAGGGGACTTCTAATGCTAATAGGTAGTGGCGATGCAAAGTATTCGTACATTCTGAAACAAAATATCAAGCCTTAATCCTGTAATGTGTCCGGAACTTCCAGTCAAATGTGGCAGTTTGCAGAATCCAAAAGGCAGACGAAGCCCTATATGTCTAGAACGTAACCCACATACCCTCAATTCTGATCCGTAAGTTCAAGCCCTACACCCCACCACCCCTTAGTAAGCAATTTCCTTTGACTCAACTACTTGCGCCATGAAAGATCAGTCGAAAGAATCTGAACAACCCTGCAAGGGTTTAGGGTGCAGTGTTTAGGCTTTTGGGAAGGCCCGGGGATGGACGCAGCCTAGGAAGCCTTGTAGGATGCCTGTAAGGCGTCTTTCTTGGCCGCCTCCTATGTTGCAATGTCTAATTGGGCTGGTGACCCAGATATAGGATAGAGAGAGTAGAACACCCATTTTGGTACCTTGAAATACTATTGGGCAATTTCTAGGAACCCTTAAGGGGAATCTACTTCCTAGATACTAAATCCTAAACCCTAAGCCCTGAACCCTATGGAGCCTTTAGGGGGAATCTACTTTCTAGATTCGCCCAGTGGTCTGGGTAGTTATCTTCCTTACGAGCCATCCTAGAGAGTCACACAGCACAACCCGCACAAATCCTGGCCTGTGGTTAGCTGGGAATGAAGGAATGAAAAAGAAAATGGAATCCACTATAACGGGCTATATAGGGTTAAGGGTTTAGAAGGACTGCAGAAGAAAATGGAAACTAGTATGATGGATTATCTATGTTTTCCGGTTTAGAAGGAATGGAAAAGAAGATGGAAACTACTATAATGGGTTAGATAGGGACTACTATAAAGATCCACTCCTTCATTCCTTGCCAACCAAAGGCCAGAATCAGACTCCGTTGCGTTCAGCCCTTAGGGGCCATGTGCCCAAACATGGAAACCCATAAATCCCACTTTCGAAAGGTCTTTATAGGGCCCTCTTCGAGTTTCCATGTTAGTTTCCAGGAGGGTACAAACCCAAGAATTTTGTCAGAACCCCTTTAATTCTACAGCATGTGATAAAGAAACTTGAACCCCAAAAACCTGCACAACATAGATGCTAGATTTCAGAGAACTGTTATGCTAGACACCCGGGCCGCAACCCTGGATCCTAAATTAGCCCTATAAAACCTAAGCCCTAAACCCTCTGATGCTTGCGCCCTTTGGGCGGAAGTAAGGCGCCCGCAACGTGGAGCGCGACCGCCGGCGGCATCGCGGGGCTTTGGTGGAAGTCACGGCTGTTCACTCCCAGAAGCAGGCTTGGGTTTAGGATTTAGGGTTTGGGGTTTTGGGGTTTAGGGGTTTCGGTTCAGGGGTTTCGGTTTAGGGTTGGGTTTATCTTGTTATTGGCCTTTGGGTTAGCCGGGAATGAAGGAATGGAAAAGAGCATGGAAACTACGATCACGGGTTATATAGGGTTTAGGGCATGGGGTTTGGAAGGCTGTGAGATTTTTGCTGAGCTTAATAGGGTGCACTGTTTGGACGGTTTCTGCTTTAAACTTAAGATTTACAGTTTATAGGGCGTAAGGGGGAATCCTTCCCGCTTTGAGCAACACGTGTGGAAGCTTGAGGGCTTGATTTCATAGACAGTCGTATGCTTTCGCTAGCAGTTTGTGGTTGCTCTACGCATCTCTTTCTGGGCCTTGTGCAGATTGTTGGCTTCTCAGACTTTCTTATGACTCCGCATGTGCAGCCCTAAAGATTTTCATGAGGACCTCCCAAAAAAACTCTAGAAGGAGCTGCTGCTGGCGTGTTGGGTCATAAAAAAAACACAGCTGTCGCTCTATGGTGCAGGCGCTGAGTACTGCGTTAAGGGCTTTCATCGAACCCCCTTCTGAGTGGTACTTTCACGAAAGATTGTGTTATGCCTACGGATGGGGATAGAGCCTTGGCTGCATGTCAACAAATGGGTGTGAGCTATTGAGAAGGCATCTGGGACGAAGCTGTCTGTGCCTCCAGAGGGAAATCCTGCAAGTTAGGCTTCCGGTCAGGTCATAAACCATCTTGACCTAGCCTACGAACTCAATTCCTGAGTCTACTTTGTTGGACCTTGGGGCTACCAATGGATTAGGTAACTCAGCGTTAATTTTACCTGGCTCCAGGGCCACTCAAAGTATAGTCCATCTCCAGCCCTTTCGCCGGAACTCTCACAAGTGTCGTTTTTGGGGGTAGATCTTTCTGATGGCAATCAAGTGTATGGTAGGTGCGTTTTATATCGAGCGGACCCAAACTCTGAGTATCCGGCCAGCTGCTCTGTACTAGGGCCTTAAACCTGGCCCCAGGCTGCAAAATCCCCTGCCTGGACCCTCTATCTACCCTTCCTTTATGGACCTTGACTGAGGGACCATATACAACCGATTCAATGGTACAAGCAGGGTCCTGGTGGACATTGAATGTTCGATTTGAATCCTCAGACCAAAGTTACAAACCCTGAGCGCCAAGCCATATCTTAGCCTTGAAGACCACTGTCATGACAGGCAATGTGCATGTCCTTGGACAGCTTCACTGAGATGTGCCTGGACAAAAATTAGGAATCCTGGGTGGCTTAAGAAACATCCGCTTCCAGTACCTTTGTTGAGTTCCCTTTAAAGCGGATCCCATAAGCCCTAGAACGTCACAAGCATGACATCTTGAAGTGGTCATGCTTGCTTCTTTATGTATCCTCAGTCCTTGAGTTTGCTTACACAAGTGTGGATCCAACTTGCCCTGCTAGATCGCTAAGCACAAAAAAACAGCTGCCCAAGTGAAATGGTACTCACGAAGGAAAGAAAGAACAGGCCCTCATAGGGTTTCCGGTAGCATGCATCTAGCATGTTATGTGCGAACTACACGTTGCTGAGTTCCAACATCGTACTACTAATGCAAATCCTCAACATGAAAACCCTAAAGCCTGGACCCGCAAGACTATACGAGGACTTGAGCGCCACGAAAAGGTTAGGCAGAGTGAGCGTTTGGGCTTTGAAGGCTGGGGCACGCCGGACTTCTCTCAAAGTCGATCAACCGCGTCCCTGGACTGACGATTCAGCCTGTGCCATGTGGATTCTGGCGTGAGATTTGTTGTCAAAGCTTCGATGAGTACGAACAAGGATTTAGGGTTTAGCGTTTAGGGTTAGATGCTTCAGAAACAACACCGCCGGATTGGTTCTCATCCGCTTCTTCAGCATTCCGGGATAGAGCGCCTAAACAATTCCTACGGATACATGGTTTCATTGCGGCTTGCCATGCCGGCTCCAAAATTACCTCATGTAGAACCTGACCCTGGAGTTTCCATTTCCCACCAATACCAACTCCATTGCAATGGTGGGCGCCCAAAGATAGATTCCTGTCAGCTTGTTGGTTACCAGCACATGAGAAGTCTGAACATTTTCACGTAGATTCACCGACAACATCTGTGACAGGCTGTGCCCGGTCCCAGGCGCTGTAGTCAGGATGCACATGCTTAGTTCCGAATTTGCGGTGACACTTGAAGAGGCCGGTGGCACCTGCCCTATACTTCCCTCGTCCCTTGCCAGGCCCTACTAAAAATACCCTCTTCATCCGGGGAGCAAGAGGCTAGGCCCCTGAAACCAGACTCTGCCCTAACAACGCCCGTGGTCTCAACGCCGCAATCAAGCCCTGAAGCCTTATCCCTAGACCCTAAATCCTATACCCTACCCTAAACCGAAGCCTTATCTTGGAGTCGATTTTGCGCGTCTGCGCGACAGGCCCGAGTCGGAATGATCTTCCGTGGTCTCCAAGAGCTGCAGAGACGTTTTTCGGACAGCAGCAGTTTAGGGTTTGGGGTTGAGATGCGGGGTTTAGGGTGTCTAGGGTTCAGGGTATGGTATGTAGGGTGTGGAGGTTTTCGGTTTAGTCAGGATTCAGCTTACGTTGCTTGTTGGTCGGCCATGCCCAGGAAAGCCATTATCACTAATAAGTAGCCTTTGTGGTTGATATGAGTTAGAGTCTCAACTCCTTAAAGGGGGCATAGCTAGGGGATTATATGGGGAGTATCATACTCGTAGGGGTTGTTTAAGACGATACTAGGAGTTTAGACTGTAGCTCTTTTGCAGCTTTGTCTCAACTCAGTCGCCATTGCGCAAGCCCGCAGAAATCGCTGAAGCTGCCTCCATTGTCAACCCAAGCTTCAGCTTAAAGAGCTCTATATATATATATGTATCTATATATATATATGTATCTATATATATATAGGCATTGGTTTAGGGTTTAGGGTTTAGATTATGTATTATATATACATATATAAATGTATGTATACGTAAAATTTCCAAACATTTTTAGATTCTGACTACACCCAAGAGCTCTTGCTGAGGCGAGCCCCCCGTGAAGGAGAAATCGGAGGCTGCGGTTGAGCCCATGTACGTTTTCCAGGGGAAGTCATGAGGATTTAGGCTATAGTCCCCCTTTAGTCGCCCTTTAGTAGATAGAATATAGGGTTTAGGATTTAGGGTTTAGGGTTTAGGATTTGGGATTTAGGGTTTAGAGTTTAGGGTTTAGGGCTATGGTCCCCCTTAAGTAGGAAGAATATGGCTTTGGGTATGTTATAATAAGATCTCCATATACCCCATGTTCTATCTACTTAAGGGGGACTATGCATTCTGCTCAGTGTGTGAGCTTCAGGCCAGGGTGAGCTTTGTCTTCTTGGATATTTTATTGGGGTTATAACGGGGTAACATTGGGATAATGGAAAGGAAAATGGAAACTACTATAATATTGTAGGGTATATATATGTATAGAGTTGGTTATAGTAACAAGTGGGTGGAAGCACTTGGCGCTAGCATGCCCTGAAAGTGTGCCTTCTTTGCAGTCCGTGTTGGATCTCCAGAGTAAAGAAGAGTTCTTGGGTTGTCTCTAATGCAGTTCGAGAACTGCTGGGCGAAGGATATTTTCATTCCCGCTCTCGTTGCGGTGCTTTGGGACATCCGCGCGTCCAACCTGACAGGATTGCTTGACATGTGCATGGTAATGCCACGTCACAATGACAGATGTCGTCAGCGTCATAGTAGTGATGTTGGTATAGACGTAGAAAATGTCCTCGTAATGGCCCAGGTGTTGCATGAAGTCGTCATGGTGGTAGTAGTGGTGGTGGTGGCTGCCTCGCCACTAGTGGGGGTGGGGGCGTCTTGCCTTAAGGCTCGCGGTGCAGCATTTCACGAGGTCTTTCGCGAGCGCTCGCCCATGAGCAGTGCGTTGCCATCTCCTTCAAACTCAGAGGCAGGGCCGCGCTCTTCCCATTCAGAGATTCTTACGATGCTTGGAACATTCTTGAAGACAGGACTTGTTGTGGAGCAATGTTTTTGGTGCTGCCTATTCCAGACACCACAGGCTCCTATGCATATACTTGAAGATATCCTCGTTACACCGTTAAACCGAGTCCCAAGAAGGAGCCATGTTCTTGAAGGGCCCCCAAACCGACCTTCGAGAAACCTCCAGATGAGCCGAATCTGTGTGTGGGGCTCAGCAACTACAGAAGGAAGGTGGATGAAGTTGGTCCTTGTGCAGCATGGCACCGGAGTAATACACAGCAATTTAGAGCCCTCCCCCCACACGACGTAATCCAACAAGTCCAAACTTGTGGCAGTGGTCACCGTTTTCTAGTCACCCAGTGCTAATTTTAGCGGTCTCATTTGTGGACTTGGATCCCTAGTGATCGGTGACACAGGACCCAGAGCGTCTCGCAGCGCTTGTGCAGGCAGGATGTCCAAGTCGGGTTCAGAATTCCGGCCTTCAGATTGAGACTTGAGAAGTTACGTCTTGGCCAATTCTAATGTAGTTGCATTGAGTTTTGATGGGGCAGATCTGAGATAGCTAGTCCTCTTCCTCTTGAAAACCCAGAGATTCTGTTTTAAGATCAGTTCGAAGCTCAGACTGGTTTGGATAGACTGAGGATGGGGCTGACCTGATACTCGGTCATTCTTGCAAAAGTGTTCGAAAGTTCTAGTTATGTTATACCGTTACCGTACGAAGCCCCGGAATACTCTCCAAAAAAACGAAGCTGTGTGACTCTGATGGTCTCAGAGGAGGAGGAGGAGGCTAGAGTTCAGACCTAGTGAAGGGTGGTATATTCCCTGCTTTTGGGATTCAGGGTTTAGGCCTTTGCGCCTTGCATTGGCAGAGGGCAAGGGTAAGAGCGTGAGGCGCGGAAGGGCATCTGCTCGAGGGGGGACACTCGCCACAGTCTTGTATGCAGTCTGCCTCTTATGGTGCTTAGTGGGGAATAAGAGAATATGACCCGTATATGAGATATTCCGTGCTAGACCCCGGCAAGTCTTGGTAAAGGGCCCTTCGTTTTCACACTCTACCTCTAAACTTTGCAATCCGCGAGGAAGATGAGGCTGCTGCATCCTTCCAGTACCTGATGTCCTTCCAGGACATCCAGATTTCCAAAAAAGTCTGTGTCGTAAGCCTAGACATTATCAAGTGTTGTACCTGGGAAGCCTTCCTGCATTGATTACATGTTACGTAAGAATGTGTTTTGAAGGCATGCAGCAGTTTCAGGAGAAGAGGAGGTATCACCCTGGGCATCGTTTCGCACATGCATCCCAAAAAGAGTGTGGGTATGGAGGTGGCCTGAGATCCGTGAGCTGCTTTGGAGGAGTTCTTGGATGGCCTCATCGTCCTGACGCAGTTCAAGGCCAGCGGCGGCATGCAAGACCTGCGATCGGTGAGGTCTTCAAACCCAAGCCCAAACCCTAAACCCTAAACCCAATCCCTTTGCAGGGATCTTTATGGTACGGACTACAGTATGATTGGGGGGGGTATTTAAGAGGACCAGAGGTCTGTTTGAGCATGCGACATGCCTTCCCCCTTTGGATGGTCCGTACTTCTATGAGCTGGCACTTACAAGCAAACCATGTGTATCATCAAGAATCTTTGTTCCTAGTGTCTCCTTCGAATTTGCTGTTTGTACACGATCTTGATACAGGCGGTATTGTAACATAGTTTTTCTCCCACGCTTATTAGCTTTTAGTCCGACGCGTGCCCAGCATATTGATGGGCGAGGTCTTAGCCACCTAATGAACACAACGAAGCCTTCACATCAAATGAGCCTTAGTCTAACCTCCCAGTAAACCCCTTAACAGGCCCTATAATCGTCCCCTATAGAATCCCCTGTATAACCCTCTGTAAGGAGTTTAGACTAAAGGTCACATGAGGTCCAAGGTCAGCTTTAAAGACTTTAGAAGCAGCCATTTTGTGTGGCCCTGATCTGTTCGTTTGGGGATGTTCTCTTCCTGGATCTTAGTAGGGAATAAGGGATTTTGTTATATTATATAGGAGTTGTATAGGATCATATTCCCTTACTCCCTACTGATAACCAGTAAGTTTTTCCTCCTGAAGGAGCCGAATCCTTTCATCAGCTTCGTGACGCGCTTCGAGAAGTTCCTCAGGCCAGCCGCAATCACCCTAACCCCTAGACCCAAAACCCCGAAACCCCTAAAACCATAAACCCCTAAACCCCAAATGGTAGTTTCAATTCTCTTTTCCATTATCCCTATATAACACCTATATAGCCCCTATTAGGGCTTTTGGGCCCCTCAACCCTGGACCCTATCAGGTATACCAGGTAAAAGCCTTGCTTTATGGCCTGTCTCAGGTTTGGGGTCGGGTGCTTCAGAGTTTTTGACACACGGTTGAATCACGCTTCCAACGGCGAACTGGTTGTATAGGGGATTGGCTTATCAGGAGAGATAGGGTTGAGGGTTTAGTGCTGCCTAATTTCAGGGCTAGTGCTTCTTGCCTTAACACTGCCAAACTCCTTTGAAAAGAATTATAATCCGAAGCAGAGGTCTTTATAGCCCATTCCTTCATTGCCTTTGAATGAACCACCACAAATCAAGAAGTTCAGAAGGATTGAAATCAGTGGCCAGGGTGAGCCGTTGATCAAGTGCGTCTTTTCTCTGTCCGCTGAGAAGCTTCTAAGAGGGTTTGCCACGATCCTCCTCCAGCTCATCCTGAAATGCCTGGATGAAGACCGTATACCTGGGATTTTGTCGAAAAGAAATAGCCTACACATATGCCTGAAGAGGGACCACTATCATCTCCTAATTCCCGCAGATTCTCCGGAATACACCCATTTAGACAGACCCAGACATTGTCAGGAGAGCTCCCAGGACCCAAAACTCAAGAATCCACCTCCTTCTGGCTTACCTCGGTAACTACAGCCATATGAGGACCCATAGGATGCAGCATGGTTTTAGGGTTTAGGGGTTTAGGGGTTCAGGGTTTAGGGTTCTAGGGGTTCAGGGTTTAGGGGTTCAGGGTTTAGGGTTTTAGGGGTTTAGGGTTTATACAAGGGGCCCCTCGAGCATTTAGAGCCTAGGAACTCCAAGTCAAGCTCCACGGAGTGACAGACAACGTGGCAGGTTCTGGGGTTTGGTAAGCTAGAAATCCCCAATGGGGTTTAGAGGGTTTAGGGTTTAGGATGTTTCTTTATCCTGCCTACTATCCCAGAGGTCTCCCTAAGCTTTCCTTGGTATGATCCCCCCCCACCCTTGTGGAACCTGCTGGATGCCCAAGATACCTACACATACGCCCCGATTCCCAAATTTCAAATGAGTAGCATTCAGCATTTCATGTGGAGATGTTTTAAACCCAAATATAGAGTCAGCTTATATCCTCCGCTTGGGTATAGTATTTTTCATACAGAAGAGAATCTTACTCGGTTCAACCATTACTAAAACACTATTATTCAAGTGCCTCAACTCAGAAATGTCCTAAATGCAAGCCCTTTCTTAGCCCTGGAGGCGGCATCCTAGTGCTAGAGCCTCATGGTTTGAGGTTTAGGGTTTACTCGGGGTTTAGGGCTTAGGGGGTTTAGGGTTTAGGTGGTCATGGTTGGACATAGTTTTCGGCATTTGTTGTACTAAAGCCCAATAGGGAAAGTAGGGTGCTGATAATATCCCCCAAAAACTTACTGGAGGATTGGTAGAGAATTAGAGAGGATAATCATCCTATATAGTATGTTCCCTTATTCTCTACCAACCTAAGCCCTAAACCCTAAAACCCTACACCCTAAAACCCTCAACCTAAAACCCGTAACCCTAAAATCCTAAACCCTAAAACCCAAACCCTAAACCCTAAAACCCTAAGCCCTAAACCCCAAACCCATAAACCCTAAATCCCTAACAACCCTAAAACCCGAAAAAAGGAACCAACCTCCAGCTAGGATGAGCTTCGTGGAGCCGATCTTCACTTATGCCACGAAGTCGGATGAACCGAGGATGGTGACGCTGCACCCTTGGCCCGATTTGGGGATTTAGGGTTTTAGGGTTTTAGGGTTTAGGGTTTTAGAGTTTTAGGGTTTAGGGTTTTATGGTTCAGGGTGTAGGGTTCAGGGTTTAGGGTTTAGAGTTTTAGGGTTTAGGCCAAATTTCTTGAAGGGGGTCACATAGGAGACTATATAGGGGATGATTATAGGGCGCATTAAGGGGTACACTGGGAGTTTAGACTGTAGCTCATTTAGGGTTAAGGGTTTAGGATTTAGGGGTTTAGGGATTTAAGGGTTTAGGGTTTAGGCCCGATGTAGGTTTCAGGGTTTAGGGTTTAGGCCCGGTTTAGATTGGAAACTTCGGTCTCAGCAGCAGTTGGATAAGATATGTATAGTATGTTTCTATAGATATTTATACACGGGGCCGCAAACTTGCTCCTGTTACCGACCGTCACGGTACATAATTGGGGCGGTAGTGGTTGAGAGCTTCAAAGGAATTGTGGGGTGATTGCTTCAAATTTGGGGGTGACTGGGTTGAGGTTTTTGTTCCTTGGGTTTGTTCAGCAGCTTCGTGGTTCAGCACTTGTTCTTTGCAGAGGTGCAGGCTGTTCGGCGCTTAGCGGTGAAGGTTTTGGTTTCAGAGTTGGCTTTGGGTTGTTACGCGCGCCGTATCGGGTGTAGGGGTGTAAGCTCAAGGTAGAAGCACTTCAATACTTGCTTTGTTTGGCAAACTGTGGTGGCCTTCATTGGGTGCCCTCGACAACAAGCATCCGGAGTGATTTCAGAAAATCAAAACTCGCTGCGACTACGCAGACCCCCGCGGGGACAAGCAGCCGCATTGCCTGTTCCATGAAGCCAAGGTATCAAGCGCTGGATGAAACTTGGAATGCATGACTGGCTCAGTGATGGGTTTCTGTGCCGCCTGCTCAGGGCTATGCTGTATGTGCATAAAAGAGCAAAGGTACAAACAAGTGCGAGAGAACGCGGGACACAACAGACCACCAGCAAAAGTGCTTAAAGGAGAGCCTTTGGGTGCAGAGTGCAATTCTGCTGCAAAGCTACAAAAAGCACACGGGCCCCACAAGAATCTCTCTGTCTCTGCCATGTCGTTGAGGTATCCAGGTTTCTACAGGTACACCCCAGGGTTCTGAAGCGAGACCTGTGAATCGGTCTTCACATTCTTAATAGGTTGTGTGTAGGAAATGTGGGGTGGGGCATGGATTACCTCTGCTCAGGACACGTATAGGTCCCGAAGTGATCCCGAAAACCCCTCCGCATCCTTTGGGCAGGGATCATGGGACTGACTGATTGACTTTTGTGAACTTATGTCCCTAACCTCTGCTTGGAGGGGGGGAGAGTCAGTCTTTCCCTAAGGGTCCAAGTACCTGATAACCATATACTTACCCAAAACCTAAACTCTAATTATCTGTACCTCAACCCAAGTACCTAATTATTGGATACTTCGACGCTCAATCTTAGTCAAACCACCCAGCCCCACCTCTTCACCACGCTTCCTTTCAACCAAGGATGCGATGCAGCAGGACATCTGCAGCCGGGATTCTGGAACTTTGGGCATAAGATTTGGGATTTAGGGCTCTGGGATTAGGGTTTAGGATATAAGGTGTATGGTTTAGGTGACCATTCTAGGGTTTAAGGGACCATTCTGAAAGACCAAGAAAGACGCAGCTGCCAGCTTCATAGCTTCATAGCTTCATGGCTTTCTGGTTCTGAGGAATGCAGAATGAGCCTTGTCTTGTTGGCCCCTTCATGAGTTCCTAAACCCCAAACCCTAACCTTTACCCTACACCCTGAACCCGAAACTCTCAACCGTGCTTAAGGACCATGCCCGCTCGCACTTGCAATTACTAATGTTCTGAAGGGACCGTATCCATCTTTTCAAGCCAAACATTGCTTCAACTACCCCACATGGCATTTAGGACTTTACCCTGAGGGTTAAATAAGGTGCCTAGATAGTACATAAATTCAGCCCAAAGCCTCTATGCAGGAACCACTTTAGGGCCACCTATTTAGGTACATGGACCGCTGAGTTTAATCCTACATCACCCTGCTTCTATACAGGACATGTCTGTGGAGGGCATCACACGCAAGCTCGCAGAAGCGGAGAAGAGCTAAGAAGCCTGACTGCGGATGAAGACTTAGAGTTTAGGGCTCGAGGTTCGCGGATCATTCTCTGCAAGCCCTGACATAGTTACAGCATAGTGGCATACTGCGTCGTTCCTCAGGAGTTTATTCTCAGGACCAGCCGCCTACCTTGTGTTTGCGCGGATTCATTGATTCTCCTTGTGTTGGGCCGCACCCTTGCCCTGGCCCCGAACGCTACACTTGTTTGCTCGTGATATGTCAGAAGCCTGACTAATTATGTTAATCCCCTGAAGAATGGCCTTATATTATGAGTATGGCTAGAAGTCCCATCCTAATTTGTTTAGACCCCTACGTTATTTGGTTGGTTGCTGATGATATTTCCATGGTGCAGATATCCTCGCGGATGTTTTTTTTCCGGACCTTTCCAAGGCTCTACACTAGGTAATGCGCTTGAGGTTTCGGCCTTCACCCTAAACCCTAAACCCCTGAGGTCTCATGATTCATCCTACACCCTCATTGCCAGCAACAAACACAATGTGTTGTTGTAACCATGCTTGCAGGGCTGGAGAGAGGCAAGGCTGGTACATGCGAACCCGGGCATCGTGTTCACGAGCCATTTGTACATAGGGATTTCCTGGAGGCATGGACGGGTTTTGTTGTCAGCATTTTCATATCTCTGGGCCCCCACAATCCTGTATAGTGCCACATGAGGGGCAAACACTGCCAGAAATCCCCGCGTAGTGCGGTGCTGATCTGTCGCACCTTGCGGGCAAGGGCGTCTCTGAGGGAATGCAGAACTAAGGATTCTGAAGTGCTTCAACTCTGCGGTAATTTTTGTACACCAACTGACTTAAAGTTTTCTGGACGAGTCTTTGGTGTTTCGTCTAGATTTCTTACATGACGCCTCCTGCTTGCGCTGGAAGACTGCGCCTCAAAGAGGCTGCAGTACAGACAGCATCCAGGGACCAGAGACTCAGAACTGCCGTTTGGCTGGGAATCTGTTCACATCGTACGCGTGCAAGGATCTGGTAGCGTGTATGATCTTTACTTGGACTCTCGGATTCATAAGTTCGAGCGAGTCTTGAGCATTTGAGCCTCTGTTTCCCGGAGAGCAGACCAGCATCATGCCCAGCAGAAGAACTGCCGGTGCCCGAAAAAGATGCGGGGAGGGTGAATTTTGAAGTTGAGTAAGTAGCAGCATCACTTTGCACACATTTCAAAATCTTCTCTGTTCTTCTGACCTCACCATGTATAAGGGTACAACGCAGGATTACTCCACTCTTCAGGCAGCCAGGTCAGGGCTAAGGGTCTTGGGTTCTGGGTTTTGAGTTTGCGCTCTAAGGGCAAAGTATACGTGCGTCGGCTTGCCTTCGCGCCGATAAGAGATGGTGACTTTGGAGTTATTTGCCTTGAACTGTTCTTAAAGTTCGCCGCAACAGCATGTACGCCAGCACCGAGCTTTCGTGAGCCACAAGCCGTTGAAATCTCTGTACTGCGATTACAAGGATGTGCAGTGGGACTCATAAAGAATTGAGATCTGGTTCGAATACATTTGCAGGAAGCGAGTATCTAAGACACGCCTTACATATCCCCTGGAAGGGAGCTGGGATCGCAAGAACGTTCTGTGTCTCTCGGCCGCCTTTTGAAAACGATGTTGACTCCCGCGGTATCACCGTTCGACGGTGTGACTGTGCTCACTTGAAACTCCAAGCCCTAAGCCTGCATGCCTACAACAAGCAATAAGCTTGCCAAGAAGCTACAAGCCTTTCACTGTAAACCAAGCCTCGGAGAATCTTGTCGCAGGATATGCCCCAATATAGACCCCCAGAGTACTATAGTCCTTATTACAGGGACCCCTATAAGGGTACACCTAATTTTTTGGAAGCCCCCCAAATATCCCAAGAAGCCCTTTAGTATTGAGGACGCCGGCGCATCTTGCGGCTCAGACGAGGGCACCAAAGTGGGACCCGATTTTTTCGCGTCTTCAGAAGCCCTTAGCGTATCAGGCCGGCCCGTCATTTTATCGAGGGGTAGTAGGAGGGATCCCTCTAGAAGGGGCCCTTTATATATTCCAAATACAGTGCTTATGCATATATAGGCTAGCTATACACCTACCTGTTCTCCATACTGCCACCCAAAAGATAGCAGAGTGCCCGTTCCCTTCATCTAAGTTCAGGATCGGTTCAAAGATCGGAGTCAACCCAGACCCCCTAAGGGATCCAAAAAAATATGGAACCCCCCAAAATGACACCCCCCATTACTACATTGGGGAGATAAGGGGACTATCAGGGAGTTTGGTTTAGAGATCCTTCAGGGGGTCTGGGAATCTGTGGCTAGCAAGGGAAGGAAACTTGGGATGACAAGTGTCAAGTGGTGGTGGTCTTTCCTGATAGAGTCCCCCTAAAGTAGATAGAATATGTGGTATACGGGGATCTTATCGTAGTATACTTAAAGCCATAGGGTATTTACTTAAGGGGGGACTTAGGATTTCATGGAGGTTTGGTTGTGACTCGACAGCCACCACAGTCTGCATTTAACGCCTTGAGCCTTTGACTTTTCGTGCAGCCTCAATCTCAAAACTTTTTTGAATGATTGGGACCGGTGGGAAGAAGTGCTACTGGACACGCGGATGCTGAGGGAAAGAGCAAGAACTGGCATGTTGCTCTACGAAGCAACATGAAATTGCGTACGTTGAGCATTGGGGTCCCTCTATATGCTCTGGCCATGTTGGGATCCAAGAGCTTAGGACCCAAAACGCGACAGATCTCCTCAAGAAAGGGATCCTGGTGCATCCCGGGGATGTGGGGGTTTCCTGAAATTAGGGGTACAATTTTGGGGGCCTCCATAATAGAGACTACAGTATTTGGGTGTATATTTTGGGGTGGGCTTACAGTGGACATCTGGCGTTTACGTGGAAAAGTTCTTGGAAACCTTGCCAGCGCACGCAAGCATAGTTTTTTCGGACTTCTTTTCCAACCTGTGGCCACGGCAATCCACTTCCTGCACCAGTTCCTTTCCTAGAATATGTGGCTGCTTGGGAAAATCGCCGGTCCGCCTTTTGGGGGTGCATATAACAAGTGATCATTTGTTTACAGTATTTTGTGGTATGTAGCGGGGATCCCGGATTCTTGGAGACCCCATGTCCGTCCATGGCAGGTAGTGCAGAACCTCCCTGAACTTTCAATCGCTAATCTTGTTATCAAGTCTTACTAATGCTTGGTAGGGAGTAAGTTATAAGGGAATGTAACCCTTATATACCGCCTGTACAGCATGTTCTCTTATTCCCTACTAGCCTCCCTACTAGCCCCTAGTACAAATGCCTGAATCTTCGGGCCTCGGCAGCAACCTCCACCTTGAGTCCACCCGACTTGAACCTTGGAGCCCTGACCCCTACAAACTTCAGCCCTCAATCCTTGGCCCCTTAGACCTAAACACCCTAAACCCAAACCACAAAGTAGAGGCCCCAGTCCCCTAACTCTCCGATTCCTAACCTTTAAGATCTTCAAAGCCTTCTAAGCCTTGGCAGAAGTGTGAGGCCATGGCTCCTGTTACCTTCGTCCCCGCCACGGCTGACAGGCGAACAGGGTCCAGGCGTTTAGGGACGCGTGGTCTGAGAATGTCTGAGATGTATGGCTTACTTATACTGTTTCTTACTATGAATACGAGAAAATAACCCCCATATAAACCCCGTGTAATATGTTCCCTTATTCCCTACCAAGAACCAGTAAGTTTAGGGACTGGCTTGGGTCCCTAGGGTTTACTTGGAGGCTCACAGATACCTATAACACGGAGTACAAGCAGGGCAACGAGGATTGAAATCTGCACGGTTGTTGAATGGAGAACGTTTGGCTTTTGGATTTGGCATGCTGGTTTACTATGTGATTGCAGCTTGCATCAGCATGCAGGGTGCGGCGCTTCATCGTCTAGGACCAAAGATGTTGAGTTTGGTGTGTTTATCTCAGGGTTGAATGCGCTCAGGCTGCCCACACATGGACCAGTTCTGAAAGATCGCCAAAGTTGAGCTTGTTGGCGTTGTTGTATGTTTGGAGGGGCCCCCATGGACTCGAGGCTACCACAACCTCCCAAACTTCGCTCGAGCCAGGGGTTTCTCAACATCATCATTGGCCCTGTCTTATTTGTCGGGGTCCTTGTAAGACAGGTAGTACCTGGACCCCAAAAGTATGTAAAGAAATGGCCTTTATGGCTGTTATTATGGGTTTAGGGCTAGGGTTGTGATTTTATTACATGTTCAGGTATTTCATTGGAGGCTATAACGGCGAGTCGGGTTTTTGAGAAATGCCTATCTTAGCCCGAGACTGGATCCTGCTCTTGGAGCCTCGGAAAATTTCATAGGTTGACCTTCAGACGAGTTGTCCGTTGCCGGACAACCATGGGAATCCCTAAGCACAGCCTCCCCTCGGTTTCCCCTACAACGACGCCCACAACAAAACCCCCCCCAAGCCACTGAGCTCAAAACTGCGAAACCGTTCGAACGAAGCACAAATTGAGCCGCCCAACCATTAAAGATCCTTGAACTCCAGAATCTTCAGACTTACGTGGGCTGTATTAAAAGGACATGTGGGGCCATCGGGGAATATATGGGCCGGGGTTTCCAACAACAAGGGGTCCCTTCTTGGCAGTCCGTGAGACTAGTGTAGGGTAGATCGAGGGGGAAATGCCCAATCTCTTGACACAGGCGGTCTAGATCTTCGATCTCCATCGCATTGCCTGCGACTCAAACTTTTCTTGATGTATGTAGGGTAGGTTCAGGATTTAACCGTGAACCCTAAACCCTAAACCCAGGAACTAGCATTGGGATGTTGGTGGTTTGCGTTTAGGATCCCAAAGTTGGGCTAAGCCTTCATCACCTCCCCCTAATCATCAGTGAAGCCTCTTTCCCCCAAAGGTGATGGTAGTCTTCCTGTTTCGCGTTTGAGGTGGCAAGTTGTATGGTGGGGGGGTGGGGGCACGCGTCTCATGCAGAGGACTTCAGCAGGATTATGGTTGGGAGTGCTCCTGGGATTTATTGCATACTTCTGAAGATGGTCGCTGTGGGTTACGGTACCCAGTCAACTTATGACTGGCGGATGGTAGTAGGCTATTGTCGGTGCTAGGTGTGTTCAACTTCCCCGGGCTAAAACTACAGGAGTGTTGATGAAAGCCTTAACTTCAAGCGACGGGCCCTCACCTCATCGTGTTTGGCTGCTACAAGGTTCTTATATAAACCCTTCTTTCACAAAGACGTTCATCTCCTCTTCGTCATCCTTGGGTCTCACCTCAGTTCCGCTCCGAAGGCCTATGCCTTGAGGTTACAGGATATTTTGGCCAACGGTGAGCTAGCCTACGATCTGAAAATTTAGGGTTAAGGGTTTATAGGGTTTAGGGCTTAGGGGGACTTCTGAGAGCCTGCGTGAGCATGGTGTACTCCAAGCTTATCTGGCAAATCGTAAGCGTTGTTGGCGAGTCGTTCTTATCCTTGGGACCCTCTTGCTGGGAACCCAACTCCCAGTTCTTTTCATTCATGGGTAGTGAGAGTCAACTCGAATGCGAGGAAAAGTGAGGATGTGCCTTGTGCCACCCCTGAAACTATAAAGTTTGCCCTATAGGCAAGAACCCTAGAACCTTCAAGCTTCAACCTTACTGGTGGTTAGTCAGGAATACGCCAATAATATAGTCCCTATATAATCTAACACCTATATATAAGATCCCCTTGTTCCCTCTAACCCCCAGTATAAGCAACCCTCGATACACAGGCTGGGCATGGTGGCTGTCAGCGCCATCTACAGCCAGGCGGAACCAACTGTGCAAGTTTGAAGCCTAAATGGGGTTTAGGATTTGGCATACGGGGTTCCCAGTTTAGAGGTCCAAGCACGCAAATAGATACCCTAGTCTGTCTGCTCATGGAGATTTCAACATGGTAGTGTCCCAAAATAGGGGGACCCCAATACAGACCCCAAAATGTTATAATCCTTATTATAGGGACCCCTAAGAAGGTGCTCCTAATTTGGGGAAACCCCCAAATCGAGGTTTTCGGTAGGTAGCAGGGCATCCAAGGTTTTCTGGGGCTTCGGGACCGACATGTGCGAGAGTTGAGATTGAATGTGGGCAGCGTAGGTGTCCCCTTGATTCCGGATAATTGTGCCTTGGGGTTTATAGGGTTTAGGGTTTAGGATGGGCAGTTGCAAGGCTTCAAATGCAGGTACACGCCATATAATAAACCGCTGCACAATCGCGTATGTCTCAAACTCCCCACCATGGGGCACTCGCAATAGGAGCCATGAAGGAGAGATACCCTTTCTTGAGACCTTGCCCCTCAACGGTTGTCGTTGTCGTTCTTCTGAAGCTTTTGACAGAAGGATAACTCTGGATGTCTTGGACACCTATCACTTAATTTTACAGAGATGACCAGACACAGTAAATTGCACGAAGCCCTACATGCAGAACTTGCAGTTTTAACACCCAAGGTTTGTTGTAAAAACGGTCAAAAACGCATGCACCCATACCCCCAATGCCTGTCGGCAGCCTCGTGCTACCCAGTTTCTAGGTGGAGGCGTTGCATCGACTTGCCCTACAAAGAACCGCATGAAGACCCATCTCCTTTGTTTTGAACAGCTCCGTGTATCTGACGAAACTTCTAGAATCTTATAAACTTAATTGATGAGTCAGGTATGCTGTGTCATGGGGGATCTAGCTTTGGCTCCTCACATGCTAGCAAGCTCCAGGCCCTAATCCCTCACGAAAACTGAGAAGGAGTGTCTTCTTAGTTTAAAAGAACCACCAGAGTTTCTTTCTAATCCCGACATGTCCTTATTCGGTCCCTCAGGCCCCGCTTTCATATATCAATCTCATGAAAAGAAGAGCCTGACCTGTCAGGTCGCAGCGCAGGGCTTTGTTAACGGAGCGCCGACATTGTCCCTTGGCAGTCAAACCATCATAGATTCAGGGTTTTGTGTGCGGGATATGAGGGCTATGGGCTTGGAGCTTCGACCGCTGGATTTTGCTGGGACCCTAAACCCCTAAACCTGTAAAGGGACCTTACCAGAACCGGACCTAGGAGAGGGACCAGCCGCGTGCCTTCCGTCAGCATGGAATCGAAGGCCAGCTGGTTCCAAAAACGGGGTTGGTGTTTCGGGGTTTAAGGGTTTAGGGTTGAGGGTTTAGGGGTTTAGGGGTTTAGGGGTTTAGGGTTTAGGGTTTAGGGGTTTCGGGTTCAGGGCTTCAGGGTTTAAGGGTTTAGGGGTTTAGGGGTTTAAGGTTTACAATTATAGGGTTTAGGGCTTAGGGTCTAGGAGCCCACTGTTTTGGGTTTAGGGTCCCGGGTTAGGAGCCCGCTGCGGGTCTATTATCCTATGAGCTATACGCTACAGTCCTTAAAGGGGGTGATATAGGTACAGGGGAGTATACAGGGGAGTATTGTGGGGCTTATTAAGGCTTTGGGTTTAGGTTTTGGGTCCGCAGAAAGACAAACATCTTCAGCAAACAACAATGAATGTCTCTATCTTATTTGGTCTTCGAAAGCCTGCAGAAGCTGATAACGTGGTTTTGAATTTAAGGTTCCGCTTGCTTACTGCTGCTAGAAGTGCAGGGCGGGAAGTGAAGATTGGAAAAAACACTGCTAGTATATGTGAGGTTTCTGCCGGGAACCAGTACAGGTATCCTTTCTTGTGCTGGGGTTTCCCGACACGATCTGTACGCTTGCTGCAAAGCGCGTCTAGTATCACTTATAGTACCAGAGGACTAGTGAACAGTGCCATGTAGGCAAATTTCAAATTGTACGACTAGCAATGAAGTTACATAAGTTACCACAATATAAGTATAAGCAAAAAAATTAAGGCTGCCGCCACTACTTCCTCCCGGCTTCTTCCTTTGCTTCTTGCGGCTAGCCCAGTGGTTTGAGGACACAATTCCACATTTTCAAAGCCTTGAAGCCCGCAAATCCTACAAACCCTCAAGCCGTCAGCCTCACATCTAACCCAGGACCGAAACAGCGTGCCTAACCTGGCTTTGAGGGAGCTTATAAGCACTGAAACGGCCCTGCTGCAACCCAACCCCTTAAGTCTTAGTTAGGCCTTGAACCCCGAACTCCAAAACTTCTGACTTTCCTGGACCGGAATTGCCTTAGAATGCAGGGCCTCCAAGTCCTCCAGGCAATTAGGGGACCCACCCGATACTCAGATGTACTTGGAAGTGGTCACAAGCATTCCCACAAAACATTAGACAATGCCACAACCCTCACATGCGACTACAACACTTTAAAGCATGTAGAATCCTAACCCCGGACCCTACTCTCAATCCGAATCCCTACGCTCTAGCCCCTAACTGGGAATAAGGGTAGTTCCCAAAATCATGGGCCTCTTTTGGTTATAGGTTGTTGTTCGGCACCTAATCTTTGGGGGTACCAAAATCGGACCCTAAATATGGGAACTAAACCCTAAACCCTAAACCCCAAACCCTAAACCCTAAACCTTAAACCCTACGCCCTAAACCCCTCAGTGGGAATAAGCAGGTGGACGACATCGTGGAGGAGCTCAAGGGCTTGACGCTGCTGGAAGCCTCAGAACTCGTCAAGGCGGCCTCTTTCGGGATATTTGGGGTGGTTTAGGATTTGGGGTTTA
>CAJNIZ010031513.1:31322-44407 GCA_905231905.1 Symbiodinium pilosum | reverse complement strand
TCAGGGGTTTAGGGTTTAGGTTTCGGGGGGAGTGGGGGAGTGAATATAGGGTTTAGGGTCTAGGATTTAGGGTTCAGTTTTCATGGGGAGTGAATATATGTACCAGCATGCTTACGGGGGAGTGCAGAGTATGGACAACCTCCGCGGCGTGCCATATGGCATCCGTGGAGCGGTACTTCCTTGTATCGCAGTTGCATGTTGGCGGAAGATGATCTTGATCTCCTTGTAAAATAACCCAGCCCTATCATTCCCAATTCCCCGTCATCCGCACATTGCATCCTAGCTTATAACCCTAAACCAAAAACTCTAAACCCCTCCTACACCCAAAAACATCTTGCCCCTCACCCAAACTGTTTAAAGTGTTTGAAACACTTTAAACCCATATAACCCTAGAGCCAACCAACCCCGAAGCTCCGAGGCCCCTGAGAAGACCGAGTTCGACGTGGTGCTGAAGGAAGTGCCCAAGGACTCCATGGGCTTCGGGTACTGGTTTACTTACTGGTTCTAAGTGGGGACTAAGGGAATATAATCCCTATCTAAAATATTTCCTCATATTCTCCCTACTTGCCCTCAGGAAGTTTAGGGTTTTAGGCTTCAGGGTTTAGGTTTGGGTTTGGGGTATTCAGGAAGTGATGGACCCAGAGGGCAATTCGCTGGTGGGAATTTTCTTGACGCAGATCAGACTGTGCGGGCTTCGGGTTTAGGGTTTAGGACCGCCCTTGCCACTCCCTGCTATCGCTCTCGCTCAGTGAGCAGGGATCAAGCTATCACGTTGGCTGTAGACTGTTGGGTCCCTAAGCAAAGTCTGCACCGTGGTACAGTAACAAACAACACGCTACTCGGGCTCTCAACTCTCAACCCTCATGCAGGTCTCAAACCCGAAGCCCTCAACAGTGCACTGTCAGACCCATAACCTAAGGCCCTGAGCTCTCCGCCCATAGGGTCCAAGTGCCTAATCACAATATATTCACCCAAAACCTGCACTATGGTTTCTATTGCCCAAAGCTCAAAGTGCTTAGTTGTCGGGCGGCCACAAACCCTGGCAGTATCCATTCAAACCATGTTTCAGGTTGGATTGGGATGTTTCTGCTAAGACGGCTCGCGGCATAGGATCTTCTGGATTTTCGCTTCAGCGGCAGGAAGTTGGAGCTTTTGGGCTCCCTAACTACTCTGAATGCTGAGAATTCCTGTGTGACCTTAAGTGCACTATAGTAGACTAAGGTCATACAGGAAGTTTAGTATCAACTGGTGCTAGTCCTCAACCCTGCTTTTAAATGGCAAGCCTCAAGGGTGGTAAATATGCATTTGCCACTGCGGAAGGAGAAGAAGATCGCCATTATCAAGGCCCATCGCACTGATTTCTGCGTGTTTATGACATATGCAGGCCTGAAGGGAGCGCATATAATTCACAAGTCACAAGGGTCCCCCGGAACAAAGCTCAATGGAATTGATGGGGTACTGTACGTCCTCCTTACCCTTTATGTAGGGCCCTCTTGTGCATGTGCTTAGAGGCTGCCGAGGGGCAAGCTGGGGCCGGACATGCGAAGGGAGAAGCGGCAGGTGATTGCCATGGAGCGTTAGGAGTAGGTTTGCCACTTGATTAATCCCCTCCCCCTACTGATATTAAAGCCCCCCACTCCCCTGATATTAGATACTCCCCGTTGTGGTATATTCTAGTATACTGGGAAGTATTTCATGTTAGGGGGATGGGGGTGTTTAGAATAAGGGGAGGGGATTAAATAAGACCTTGCATAGGGATGGTGTAAGGGCGGGGTTTCCCTCTTCTCCTGACACATTGGTAGGTTGGAGGTCTAGCGCCTCTAGCTTCTTGGCTCCCAAGGTGTTGGAAACGTAAATCACAGGTGGGAAGACCAGGAGAGCTGTTGACCTCAGCTGTACCACGAACTGCCAGAAGCGTTTAGGGGTTCAGGGTTTAACGTATCCCTGCATCCAAACATTCCTCATGTCCGTACCCAATCTGAAGGCCTAGCAACGTTAGCCAGCAACCAGCAACAGCGCAACCCCGAACCAAGACGGAATCCCCAACTGTTACACCATACCACTGGCAAAACGGTGTATGTTTGAAAGCTCTTATCCCAGTTGTATGCGTTTTAAACCTATTGGCGCTGACCGGAAAATCCGGTGCGGGCAGGATAGGAGAAAAGGAGTCCTACGTGGCAACGAAACGTGGACATGCTACGCACGTTCCACACAATGCTCCTGAACCCTAGAACCTAAAAGCCTAGACCGTGTTCCATACCGTAGTACACAAAAGTCTGCTAGACCCTACACCCCTCAAGTCCTAAACTGTTTTACTTCTGGACCGTATACCCCCAAGCCACCCAACGTAGGATTCTGCCTACTATACCATTTCACAACGCGGTCACCGCACATCCTGCAATCCCACGCCGCTTTACATATTCTACGCCGAGCAAATTTCCCATCAACCCTCAAAACCTTGAACTCCTGAACTCTGATATAGGCTACACTCGAAAAATCTCCTCAACCCTTAAGACCGACAACCTCAAACCCTAGGCCTTTAAACCTAAGCTCTGAACCCTAAACTCTTGAGGCTCGCGGCAGCTAGAACTCTCTAACTGACCTCCCCAACCCCTAGAACGTCATTAATCAAGAAAACCTAAGCCCGTTTAGGGTTTAGGGGTTTAGAGGTTGAGGGTTTAGGGTTGTAGGTTTTAGGGTTTAGGGGTTAAGGGCTTAGGGCTTTGACTCCTCAACTTCTTTGCGCAAGCGAGGCCCTTCGTGCTATTACCGGGCTCGGCCTCAAGGAGGCCCTTGGATGGCCCTAAGCCCTCATATGAGCCATAGTGTAAAGTCCTTAGAGGGGGGGTTATATAGGGGATTAGGGTTTAGGGTTTAGGGTCTAAACTCGTCAAAGCCGGGGGTCATACAGGGGACTGAATAAGGGGATGCTATTGCGCAATTATAGGGGGTTGTTAGGGGGATGCTAGGAGTTAAGACTATGGGTCATACAGGTTGGGGTTTGGAGGGTTTAGAACTTTTTGTTGTTGCGATTTCAGGGTGTAGGGTTTAGGGCTGAAGGAGTGTTAAGGGGGCTTCAGGGTTCAGAGTGCGAGGGTTTAGGTTAGTCAGGGCTTGCTTTTGGAGTGACGGGTACGCCCTTGGGGGGCGTTCTTATAAGGAGGCGGAAAGTCTTTGGCAGCATATCATGGAGGCATCAAGTTGGGGACCTACCCCAACAGGCTGCGTCCTTAACCTTAAGCCCGAAAATCCCAAAACCCGAAAGAAAATCTTAGGTACCCCAGTAGTGCCCCTTGTGCCTTTTGGTTTTGGGGTCTCCTTGTAAAAGCTGAGCATTTGGAAAAAGGGTTCCCTTGTTGTTAAGGGGTTTCTGGGGAGCCCAGAAACCCCAAACCCTAAATCTTAAACCCTAACCTCTAAATCCTGAGCTCCTAATCCTAAATCCTAAACCCTGAATCCTAAACCCTAAATCCTAAACCCTATAAAGCCTAAACCCTAAAGCCCAAAAAAAACCCGAAAGCCCGAACTCCGAAGGCCAAGGGCTTGGCTGACAGCCCAGGCAAGTTCATCGAGGCCCCGAGTTTACGCGGTTTACGTAGGGTTCAGGGTGATGGGTTCAGGGTTCAGGGCTTAAAGCTTTGGGGTATAGGGGTTTAGGGTTCAGGTTTTTAGGTTCAGTGTTCAGTTTAGGGTGCGAAGTTTAGGGCTGAAGGCTCACCAAACAAACATGGATGCTGATATGTCCCTTTTTAAAGGGCAGTAGTCTTTGTAGGCCTCCATCTTTCATTGGGGGTCGGTGATAGTTCTGCTTGGGAATGTGAGGAGCATGGAACATACAAATGGAATATACTATGTGTTGTTTAGGGTGGTCACCACAGTACCCCCCACATAGACCCCAGAATAGCCCCTATTTCGCCGCGTGATCTTCATAATAGTTCTCTTCGCAGGTTCCCCACTTCCCAGTGAAGCAAACGTAGCTAATCTGGCCTAGGGTTGCAGGTTAATTCCAAGCAGAATCAGCGTAGTGCTGTTTTTCTAGGCATGCAGTAGCACAACCAAGTAGAAATATCGTAGTTTCTGTGGTGAAGGTAAAATAATACTGGAGATATCGGTTCGAAGCAGGGTTTGGGGTCATGCCTCCCACCCATAGCAAGGGATTTCATAGGTGCTTGTTGTACTGGGTTGCAGCCTGTGTAAGGAGCTTAGAATGCAGGCCACATAGGCCTGCGGATGCCGGAGGCTTCTTAAGCTAAACGGATTCCGTCAGAATCCAAGTCTATACATACTACCTACCTTCGGGGCCCCTAAGGTCTATGAATAATATCTACTTTTGGGCCAGTTGCCTACTTTTGAAGCCTAAGGACTGAGGTCTATAAATAATCTCTACTTTTGGGCTAGTTGCATCCCTAGGCCCCCAGGACTTGTTTGGGGAAATCTGGGCTCTGATGCTTGAGGAAATACATTCTGGCTTGGGAGTTGAGGCCGAGACTCGAGCTTAGGACACTAACGATTCCGCATCCAGCCCCAGGGTTTAAGGGTTTAGGTATCTGAGCGCTGCAGCCAGGGTTAGGAGAAAGAACAACAAATACCCCCACGGAGCATCGAAACACGGAAGCGAATTCCTTAAGACTCCTGACCTGAACCCCAGAAGTATGTAAAATGTTGGTCCCCTGGCCTGTTTTTAGGGGTTTTGGGCCATTATGTTACCTACTTTGCAGGGGGGGCTATGTACAGCATCTTGAACCTGGTGTCCTTGTCAGGCTGCCTCCCCAAATCCTACGGAAGTCGTTTCCCCAAGACTGTCCATCATAGCAGAGCTCTCACCCCCTAGCAATGCGTATTCCCATAATGTACAACATCATCATGTGGGTGGAAATTTCTCTTAAAACAGTTGAGTGGGGTGGCGGGGTAGTTCTCAAACAAAGCCTGCAGGTTAACAACATCTGACGCATCGCAATGCAGGCGGTATATTCCCCACGTCTAGTAGGTTCATGTCCTTTCACAATTTATAATCTACATGTAGTTTCCCTAAATAGGGGGACCCCGATATAGACCCTAATATACTATCATCCTTATTATTGGAGCCACCAAACATGTACCCCCTGACTTTGGGAACCCTAAATCCTAAACCCTACATATCCCTATGTAACCCCCTAATTTTGGGAAACCCTAAACCCTACATATCCCTATGTAACCCCCCAATGTTGGGAAACCCTCTACATGTTTCAAGCTTTGTCTACTGTGAGTCTGTGGAAGGGCAAGCCCAAGGAGTTCTGCGAGGCGCGGTTTGTCGTAGAGGCTTTTATTCTTATGGTATTTAGGGTGTAGGGTTTAGGGTATAGGATGGTATTTCATGGTAAAGTATGGTGGAGTCTGGTATAATATGATATAGTATGGTATAATATGGTAGATTATGGTATATTACGGTGTAGTATGGTAGATCATGGTATATTATGGTTTATTGTGTTACATTATGGTACATTATGGCATCTTATGGTATATTTTGTTATATTCTGGTATATTATGGCATATTCTGGTACATGGTGGTATATTATGGTATATGACGGTATATGATGATAGCCATTGGTAGTATATTGTAGTACATTATTATAGTACATTATGCTGCGTTATTCGGCAGAAGGTACACTCCCTCGAACTAACATGGGGCCTAAAGAGGGCCTTGCAAAGATTGTTGTTTTTGGCCCCATCGGCTTAAGGCAGGGTTGCTACTTACCTAAAGCAAGTCCTGGCAAAGCATTGGGTTTCAGGATTTGCGGCTAGAGGCCTCTGGCGAAACCTGCAAGGGGCGGGAACATTTTGCCAGTGTCATCGCTCTTATGATCCTGGTTCTTCAGCCCCGACATACTTGTAGTTGCATACAACCCAACACATGTTCGAGTGATTTAGTCCTCTACCATACTATTGCTTGAGCAGTCACTACAAGCCCGATCTCTGGTCGGCCTTCATCATCTGGCACTTGCCCCCCAAATCTAGGCGGCAGAGGAAGCCGATGGAATTCAACCAGCGGGGGTGGAATTCAAATGCTACCCTCAGGCTTGTTACCCTCAGGCTTAAGGGCTCAGGGCCCAGAATGTTGGGCGTTTACAAGTTGTAAAACTTGCCATGGTTGTGGCTTGGGATGGAAATGCTGGCATCGTCTAAGTGACGAATTAGAGTTTTCAGAAGCCGATAGCACCACCCCAACTCTACAAAACAACCTTAAGGTCTATAAGCCTAAAACCATAAACTCGAAACCTTAAACCCAATGTTGACACAAATCTTCAAGCCTCGAAACCCTGAATCCTGAGGCCTAACCCCCTGAGTCCTGACCCCAGGCCTCTAAGTCTATAAATGATGCCTACATTGTGCCTCAAAGTCCACAAATATCACTTACATGAAGCCTCAGGGGAAGCCCTAAACCCTAAACCAACCCCACGCCGTAAACCCTAAATCCTAAACCCTAAAACCTAAAACCCCGCCTAGAAACCCGGAGTCCTTGCGCCTGAAGTCCTTTACGCCCCAAGCTTGGAAAGCCTAACTCTAAGGGTCCAAGTACCCAATAATTAGGTACCTGGGCTTTGGGTAATAGTAATTCTAGCCCTAAACCCAAAACCCTAAATATGATTAGGTACTTGGACCCTTAGGACTAAGACACATCAGGATGCCGTGAAGCAGCTCGAGGAGGCCGGTGCCAAGGCGGTGATCGAGCCCGAGTCCCAGAAATCAGAGTTTAGGGTTTAGGGTTTAGGGTTTAGGGTTCATGGGGTTCAGGGTTCATGGGGTTTAGGGTTTAGGGTTTAGACTCTACGGTCTAGAGTTTAGGGTTTAGGGTTTAGGATTGGATTCTGGCGTAGAGGCCTTACAGGTATCTTAGGATTTGGAACCCAAGCAAAAAAATGGAGTGGGTCTCTACATTATGGGCTTTAGGGGTTAGAGTTTACTTGCATGTAGGGTCTATAAGCGGAGTATCGGACCCTTGTCGTGGGGTATCATTGGTTTTATTTGAGAAACCCACAGATCTGAAAGTTCCAGTCATTCGGCATGTGAGGTTCATGAGATTAGGGTTTAGTTTTAAGCGAGATAAGTCACGGGGTCTGAGTCTTAGAGGGTAGGGTCACAGGGGTGTCAGTTGCACACTGTCTTCCTTAACAAATTCTATCAGCTAGCAAAGGTTCACGCTTTGAAGACGATCGAAATCCCCAAATCTGACATGGCATTGCACAGGCACTGAATCGGGGATAGGGTAGGACGATGTCAGGTTTGTATAGAAGCCATGTAGTAGAGACGATGTACGGATGCTCCGGGAATAGGATTGGGTATTCTTTCTTTCAGCAAGGAGGCCCTTACACAGCTCCCGACATGCAAACCTAACCCTTAATGAAGCCTTGCTCACTTCATTTGTTTTGTGGACATGCGTGAACATGACAAACCCAACCAACATTGGACCTCCCCCCCACTCCTAAAATCACGTATACCGCAAAAGAGACAGGTTATCTTATGTGAGGGCAGGGGTTGGGGTGGGGGTGGGCGGTGTTTCATATTAGTTTGAAGGGACTAATTAAGAATGTCAATGTTGATAGTCACCCACGTCACCGCGTGCCCGATATTGCAGTTCTTCCACTTGTCGTCGTTAGCATGTTGTCTGATTCTAGGATGAAGGGATTATGTGTACATGACAGCAGAGGACGCTCTGATCCATACCGCGCCATTCCTTCGGACTCAAATTTCTCTGGGAGTAAGGCCCCGAAAGTACAATCCAAGCCTGAGGAACCACGATGTGAAAGGCTTAGGATTTAGCGGTTTGGGGGTCAAGGTTTCGGGCTTTGGGTTATAACTCAGAACATTTTTATTGCTACCATGATTCATTTCATGTCTGACTGCTCAGGTAAGCTTTCTCCATGCCGAGATAATGCTGAGCGCTCAGCTGACCTCCCATCAAACATCCTCGGCCCGAGGCAATTGTTAAGGCTGTTAAGGGTGCTGCGTTACAAGGAAGAACCCAGGTATTGATGCAAGGCATGTTCCTGAGCACCTGCAATGGTTTTTGCGGGTTGGGATGGCGAACTGGATTTGCAGAATTGCTTTCAAGTGCGGGGACTGTTGGAGTTGAGTGGCCACCTTCCAGCGCAAAGATGTTGTGAGAGCATATGAGCCGAAAGCTCGCCGCTTTTTTCCCCGAATCGTACCAAAACTTCTATGAGGCTCCAGAAGGATGATCAGCCAAATGACGCGTTTGCTAAATTGGGCGCAAACTTGGGCAGATCCCTACCATTTCTGCGTAGGCCCTCTAGAAACCCTTCCTGTGCAACTCCTGAATCCTCCTACATGCTCCTAAATACCTCCCCACCTGCTTCGTTAATCGACTTACGCGTAAACCTCCAACAGAGCCCTGGTTCACCAACCTGGAAAATTTCCCTGTACCATGCAGCCTATTGGAGGTATCGGTTGTGCAAGGTTCCACCAACGGCCGCCATTAAACTGCAAAACTCACCCAGGCCCAAGTACCCACATACCTGGAATTCTACAACGCTCTTGGTTGAACCCTGCGACAAGGTGTGAACACAGCTCTGATCAGAGCTAGATGGCTTCGGCCTACGCAGCCATAGCATTCAGGGGCCTTCATGAAAAGGGTCGAGTCGTTAAGCGGTTTAACGTTTAATTTGAAATCAACATTGAGGGCATGGGGTCCGAGAGCCTGAGAGTCAGATCCTGGGTTCAAGATGTACCTAAACCCCCAAATTCAAAGTAGGTAAAATAATAGCCAAAAACCATAAAAACAGTTCAAAGGACAATGATTTTGCGTACTTCAGGGATTCAGGTTCTTTATAGGCAACTGAGATTCGCAGTTGAAGTTCAGACTTCTCTGCGTAGTCCTTCCCATTCGAGCCCTGAAAAACCAGAGGACTTTGCCAAACTCTCCGAACGCTCAGAGCAGGAGGGGAAAAGCAGCGCTTCTGGGTTATACAGGGGTGTTGCACTGGTGAGTAATGGCGGGAATGAATCACAGAGATGGGTTTCATAGAGCAATAGACATGGATTGCTTCTGCAGGATGGCTTTGGAAGGCAATTCATTGCTTCCTCACTGAGTACCAGAGAGTCAGGACTAGCACTGGAGACCTGTCAAAACTTCCTCTCGCCGTGATTTGTTTCACGAAAACCCAGGGCGACAAAACAAGCTTTGCTTAACAGGCCTCTAAGGGAACCATGCCTGGAGTTGAGTTCAATGCTGAATGACGGCGGTGTTTGCCGTGTCGAGTCGGGTTGAACCCGTGCCTCTCAAGAGGATGTGCTAAAGAATTTGGCAAGCATCCAACCAGTTTGCAATATTTTTAATTGGGTCATCAATGTGGCAAATCTCCTTTGCTGTGTAAGGGTTCTGGCAAAACAAGTCAACAAGTCACCGGGCAATGATCTACCCCTCAAGGCCCCATAAAGATGGTATGTATTCGCTTGGCGCCAAGGTGACTTCATGCACCTTGCTCAAGCGGCCTTAGGAAATCCCGCGTGAAGTCCAGAATGCCTGCCACCACTCACATGTTGAATATGTTGAAGTGTAGGAAATCGTGTAGATGGCTCAAGACCGTATCGACTTTCACTCGGTACTTATACTAATATGGCACCTAATTTTTACGGTACCTAAAAAGGGACCATAATTTTGACAACCACCCATATGGTGTTGTAGAGCTTACCTTGCTTCGGAGTAGTGTATAAGGCAAGAAGGTTCAAAGCAGATTTTGGAAAATGGGTATCCCAGACTCCCCAAGGATCCAAAAAAATGGAACCTCCCAGTAGTCCCCTGGTTTTCCCAGCGTAGTAAAAGGGGTCTTTTTTGGGCGGTTCCATTTCTTGGATCCGTAAGGGGGCAGCGGTGCGGGATCTGCTGCCTTCGAATAGCGGCTAGCGCCTGCAGTGGAACAAATCCTTCTAATCTTTCAAATCACCGCCGCAGAAATCCCCAAACGTCCTATATCCTACAAGGCAAAAAGGCCCTATAAACACTTCTGCGCGTAAAATTCTACCTTGAACCCTTCAGGCCAGCATCCCTGCAACCCTCGAATCCTATACAGTTCGCCCCTCTAGAACCGAAGTCCGAAACCGCTTTTGGGCTCAAGGCCGTTCGGGCCTGCGCCTGCCGATACTGTACCTTATTCTATTCCCTCCACACGGTTTACGGTTGAGGGTTAGAGGTGCAATTCGCTGTCATTGGTGAGCATTTCGTAGAATGGGAATTACTGCTTCCTTTCCCTCCATAATTCAGATTCTTAAGCCCAGCGCTCACCATCCAACTAGTAGTCGCGGTGCTATCAGCGCGAGCGTAGTGGTAATGGTAAGGAATTCTTTCGTAGTGGCAAAGCACCAAGCCAAGAACCACAGTCCTAGAGCTAACTTAGCAGCTTAATTTCCATGACTTCAGGAGACAAATCCAAGCTCCCCACATCCTAGGCCATGAAGTGGATGGTCTTTACCCATTCACTAAACTTGACAAACCTTGCCTTCCAAAGGTGTTCGAACACCCTGCGAACACCCCCGTAGACCCGCAAGGGAGGAGTTGGTAGCATGGCTTCGACTTCCTTGCGGTGGCTGCTCGCATTGCTGGCTTTTAAGGCTTGAACGGACCTTTTATATGTAGATGTTTGCAGCTTGATGGCTTAATCCGGCACTTGAACTGTCGTGTGCGGGAAGACATCTAAGTAATCATTGTGCAGAAGTCATACAAAGGATTCTTGAAGGGACTATATCACAAAAGTTCCAGGGCCTGCCATGCGCGCATAACGTCGCACCCACTTTCTTTTTTTAGCTTCCTCACGCCAGAGAGAGCCATAAAGCCCATCTTAAGAGTTGGGGCTTATTGGGCATGGTCAGGATTGAAGTCAGTCTTCTGTGAGAGCTTGAAAAGATTGAATTTCTGTGTTTAGGACTGTAGGAAACATAAGTGTTCCCATAATTGTAGCTTAGTGTATGTTTCTTTACAACCCTAAACACTAAACCCTAAAAGCAACCAAGATATGATGTTAGAGAGCCTGCCCTGCTTCGAAGTAGTGTATAGACGGTTTAGGGTTCAGGGTTTAGGGTAGAAGTTCAAAGCAGATGTTGGAAAATGGGCATTCTGCACTTCTCAAACTAAGGTTCAGGAAGCTTGGGGTCCCAACATAAATTGCAAACCCATTGCAGTGATTGTTTCTGTAAAGGGGAATGACCTAAGACTCTACGGCTCAGAGTAGATGCTATTCCCAGACTTAGAGCCCCTGAGGTATGAGGCATTATATCGGGGTATTGAGGGGGATACTAGCAGTTTAGACTATAGCCCATGTAGTCATGTTAGCTGTAGTCCCTTCATTTTTGCACATCGTCACGCCCAAGTTCTAAGCCTACTTGCAACCTTGCTATTAGTTTTCAAGTCGACCTATACGAAAGTCCTGAAACAACGGGTTGTGAGGATACGTCGAATTAATCTAGGCTTACTTAGAGGTTGTCCTGGAAGGGCCCGTCCTGCTATGGGGCTCCTATCCCCTATTCAAGAAAAGGTGCGCAGAAACCTAGAATTCCCGCTGAATAGGAAGGTTGTCGGCAGCCACCCAACTTTTCTTGGGAGCCTGAGACTCCACAAACGTAAGCATCCACCAAACGGGATTCTGTGAAAGCCCTGTTTGCACAGGAATAGCTACTGTAGTGGCTGGCTCAACATAGACTGCCTGTGTCGATGTGCTTTCGGGGCCTTCAAAATCTAAAGTTACCTACATGCGGAAGGCCTTGAATGTCCACGCTTTCCAGACAGAAGCGCGGGTGGACCAGAGATCTTCAGAGCTTTGGCTTCACAACTGGCTTTTTTCTAGACTGGTTTAGGGTGTAGGGTGCTTTCTCACAAGGTTTAAGGGTTAGGGTTCACAGTTTATGGTTCAGGGTTTAGGGGATCAGGGGTACCACGGTGGCTGCCTGAAAAAGGAGAGCGCAGCGCGATTTGCCAAGAGTAAGGGTACGCTTGTGGCTCCTTGAAGAGAAGATGGTGCATTCACGTGGGACCGGAATTAATTCGCAGAAGCATCCATGCGGCCCTTCTTTAGTACAAGTAATCAGCCTTTCAGCAACCGTCTATATCCAGAATCTCATCTTGTCGGTTCAATTTTCAACCAATGTTAAGCATAAGCGAACTCCCAAACTGAGGTTTGTTTCTGCGGGGATTATGTAAAAGCCTGAATACAGCGGAAGATTATTTCTTCAAATCATCTTCCACTTACTGCACAACATAGTCCAAAGGTTTTTGCGATCATTTGAACCATTGTCTAAACTGTCTAAACTCCTAGTATCCCCCTTCTAACCCAAATAATACTCCATGGAAGTTCACTGGAGGATGCCTTCTTCCAGAAGAGCGTCGCGGGGCCTAGCTCTACCCATCAGTCTGGGCAGCCCGTCAAGAAGCAGCCGCAGAAGAAAATTGTGCTGGCCGAACCAGGCCCCTACGGTGTTGCGGTCAGAGTTTGGGGGTTGAAGTTTCTGAGGCTCATGGATGTGGCAAATGTGGCGCGAGTTCCAGTTGTAGGGCTATCATGGCACTGGGACCAGGCATGCGAAAATGACACGTCACAGCTGGACGAAGGGTTTGCCTGGCTATTTTTTCTTTCGTCCTGGCTTTATTTTCTTTCTGTCTTGGGGTTTTGGCTGCTTGTTGGCTCTACTTGCCTTGGTCGATGCCACTCGCGAAGGAAAAAAAAACTTAATCCAAAGAGTACAAATATTAGAAAATGCCGGTCGCTAAAAAAATAATAATCAAAAACATATAAATAAAATAAGACACTAGAAATTCGTGCTCCAGTGTTTTGGCTTCTTGTTGGCTCTATTTGGCTTAGCCGATGCCACTGGAAACAGGACTAAAAAAAGAAAACCCTAAATGATGAAAAAAAGAAAACACTAAATAAGAGGGGCGCTATGACTTCATGGTTCTGAATTGAGGGACTAGCCCTGAACCAGTACCCAAAAACCCTCTACGTGATTAATCTTCCCTAAGCCAATCGGTTTTTAGCATAGGTATGTTCTGAGTTGGCAAACCTGAGGTTTTGGGGATTTTAGGGAAATAGGGCTTAGGGATT
>CAJNIZ010031513.1:0-27601 GCA_905231905.1 Symbiodinium pilosum | reverse complement strand
TCCCCCCCGCCACTTCGACAGATCAGAATCGTAAATCTGGATCGAAGGGGGGGGCTTAGCTATATATATATATATATACATGCAGATATCTGATATCCTTCTATAACAGCCTACATCCCAGACCCTGTTCCTCTCCTTTGAAGCCCAATTTCAGCTCAGGAGCGCGCAGGAAGGGAGTGTGCACGAACGGCACCATGGCTTGACCCGTGGGAGGTGACTTACGGGGCTTATAACTGGGTTATAGGTACAGCTGTAATACTTGTAGAGGAGGAGTTTAAGCCTAAACCCTAGACCCTGAACCCTAAGGTTTGGGGTTTGGGATGAGGGCCTTGGGGTCTTAGCAGCTTGGGGCTAACGGCTTTACAGTCGCGGAGTTCCTCTGTCTTTGGATTCTTTTGTTCCTGAGTGGGAACAGGTTCAATTTCCACTGCAGGTCCAAAGAGCTTCCTTCCACTCACACTGCTGCCAACCCTTGAATTAAATCCTAGGGACGTAGTGAGGCCCCAATTCCTGAATACCTAACGCTCAACCCTAATTAGTCCTAGACTGTAAATCATCAACTCTAATGTCTAAATCCAAAACCTGCAAATGCCAAACCCTAATGCCCATACCTCCTGGGGCATTTCGGGTGCAAGCATAAGGTGTTCGCTGCATAGATCAGTGGTCTCTGGGCAACATCTTGCTGCGGTTTCGCAACCCGGCTCATGCTTTGTGCGGGTTTAGGACTTAAGGTTTTTTTACTTAGGGTTCTGGATCTAGGGTTTAGGGTTTCAGGTTAAGTGCATAGGGCTTCCACAGCTTGGGGTTGTATGCTCCAGCCTCCAAACTAACACGGAACCCGGAAGGAGTGACTTTTTGGATGTTTTGTCCTTTCAAAGGGTGGTCGATGTAGGTGTGTGCATTTCTGTTTGGGGGGCGGTAAGATTTTCAAGTTCTCCTTCTTGACCTAGGAATGTACGAGGCTGAGCCCTAAACCCCAAACTGTGCGCCGCAGCTTTCGGGGAAAAAAGATGTCAGGATCAGGAGCTCAGGCTCTGCGGAGGGGGGGTGGGGGTTGCTGAAGACTCATGTGGTCTGTCTGGGTTGCTGCGCAGGAACTTTAAAACAGGTAATTAATATGAATAACTGTACGGAAGCCACACTATGTATTTCATGTCCTTATTGTGGGAGATTAGCTTAAGTTCTTCACAGCAGTCTAGCTGTGCTCAAAGGAGTTCTTTGGGGAAGCGCGATTCAGGCCGTGTATGGCTTAGAATTGAGAGGCACAAGGTGCAGCTACTAAAGGCTTCCAAGCCTTTGGTGGCATGGAAGGTCTATATAGGGTCAGGTGCTGTGGGTTACAGTCAGCTTTGGGAGTAGGATGGCCCAGGGGACACCTAGTAGCCTCCAAATACTGACTATGTGATCCTGTGATCCTCCCAAACCTCAGACCCTGAGACTTAAATGCCAACGCCCCCGAACTCCAACACCAGCCCAATAAAAATGATGCAAGCCAATTCTACTAATTCAGGCCCCCACATCACGATCTTGATAAGCCCTAAAAGTGTAAACTCCGAACTGGCCAGGCAGATTATCTATCGTGTCTGGGTCTTGATTTGCTATACGCTGCCCTCTTGCCTGGTCTTTGGAATTCCGGTGCTTATGATCGTGGTGGCCGCGAACCATGTTGAAGAGGCTGGACCCCGCGCTTCATGCTGTCTCACGCTCCAAGTGGACCCCACCGCTCTGGTGAAGAGAAGGGGTAATATTACATAGGGTTATATAGGGTTATATAGGGGTTATATAGGGATAATGGAAAAGAAAATGGAAATTACTGTATCATAGTGGGGTTTAGGTGTGCACAAATGATATGCCCCCTCTGGAAGGGTCCATCTATCTCATGTCTCACGCTTGTGTGGCAAGCCTCCTTCATTTTCCAGAGGAGGATACCATGCAAGGCACGGCTTTGAAAGTAATAGAGATGCATGGACGGTTTCAGGTATATGTGCTAGCAGTAGGTGGGTGTCTTAAAGCTTTGTTTCTGTGCGATATTGTAGCAGTTCTGACTTTGCGCCCGGACATCTGGGCGGGATCCGAGGGGAAGTGTGAAAAGTAAGCCTCAGTATCTGGCGCATTTCCAGGACGGGTCAAGAAATGGGATGTAAAGTGTGGGTGCCATGCATCTCTCATGATTGACTTCATGAACCTTGGTCAACTTCAGCAAAACCCGAAACCCAAAGCACATGGTATTGCAAACCCATACCCGCATGGAGATGCGCTGATGCAATGCAATCTCAAAGCTGCGCTGCAGTTTGCAACGTGCACAGAAACAATTATGCTATCCCCCTCGTGATCAACCACTTGGTATGCTTGAAGAGCAGCAATGTTTGCAAGAGCTAGGAGTTGTCTGCAAAGCAAGGCGACACTTTTCGATAACCAACTTCCCCTGTTGTGGTATGAGGGACCGAATTCGTTTAAAAAATCGGGGGCCTAAATGCGATGCCGGAATAGAAAACACATGCGCGAACCGCAGACCAGCGGATCGCTACTCGATTGCCGACTGCTGTAGTAGTATGCCCTGGGGCTCTACGTCATCAGGAACACCTACTTTGAGCCCGAACTAAAGCGTAGTGATTTAGCATTTAAAGCCTGATTAGATCCTATGTAAACAATACACCCTGATAGCAGGTGGCCATATATATGTTCGTACTCACTTCCGTGAGTGGCCTCGCCATCGTGCTGAACCTGGCGCCTCCCGGCCTATTTTTGCCGTGCTTCGCAACAAAAATGGCCCTAGGGGATCGGGGATCATCACCGATATGGAACCCCCGGAGCGTGAAACCTTAACCCTGACAAGTACAACTTGCACACCTAAAGCCTTTTAAACCCTTAAACCCGTAAACCCTAAACCCCCTTGATCCTAGGCCCCTAAACCCTAAGCCCCTGAACCCCTAAACCCTAAGACCAACCTGAAAGCGCTTGATATCAGCCACAGGCGTCTCCCAGTGCCTGATAGCTTTTTCAAGCCCTTCCTAATGAAGCCTTCACCCCAGCGGGCCACGGTTTTGGGTTCAGGGATGATGGATTCGGGGGGCGTTCCAGAATCCTGTAAACACTGAAGGGTACAAGCCCTCTGAATCCCACATGCGCCATATTCTGAAACAAAACCTTTAAGCCCTGGACTCTGCATGCTCCGCGGCCCCGAAGCCCAAAACCGAAAGATTACCGCAAGCCCTAACCCTAAACTAAACTTGAAACCCTAAACCCTAAACTCTAAACCCTAAACCCTAAACCCCAAACTCTAAACCCTAGACCCTAAACCCTAAATCCCTAAACCCTAAACCCTAAACTGGAAGGGCCCCCTGGCCCAGGATCATGGGAGCCTTAGGGATCAGCCGGCTGCAGCTGGCTCTCTCAGTGCCCCCTGCTCCTTGCCACAGGTTTAGGGTTTAGGGTTTAGGGTTCAGGGTTGTTTAGGGTTCAGGGTTGTTTAGGGTTCAGGGGTTTGGAGTCTTGGGGTTTCGGGTTTAGGGTTGTTTTAAGGTTTTTGGTTTTGGGTTTTGGAGTTTAGAGTTTTGGGGTTTTGGGTCTGGGCTTCAGGGGCTTTAGAGGCGGGGTGAAGCTTCAGGGGTTTTAGAGGCGGGGTGAAGGGCTGGAAGTTTGGGATTTCAGGTCGAAGGTGAAGTTGGGGTTTTGTAGTTTCAGTGTTTATTCTGGGGTATAGTCTTTTTTTTTCTGGTAGCTTAAAACTAAGAACTTCTACCAGAATGAGGCTTTGTGGCAGTCCTTTGGATGAGGGATAAGGGTTTCCTTCGCCGGGGGTGAGAGTATTGTGTCAGGGTTCGGGTCCGCATGGCCTGTTTGACCTTGAGCGAGTGCTCATCAGGTCTAGCTTGCTTTTGGATCTGTCTCGTGTTGAGTCTTCAGCCATGTTGGGACCAGTTCCATGCAAGCCCCTAAGCCCTGAACCCTAAAACCCCTCAACCCTAAAAACGTATGACCCCTAAAAACTCTAACAGGCTGAGGTTGTTGCTGCAGTGTCTCGAGACATTTCGCCTTCTGCAAGGGTGTTGGTTTTCCAAGGGTCAAGGGCTGCAATCCGAACGCCTCAACACCCCGAATCCTACTGGTGCCTGAGAGGGAGTGGGGGATTATAGGGGTATATATGGGATAGGGATCATGATAAGGATCTAACCCTCCGCTCCTTTAAGCACCAAGAAGCAATCCCAAGCTTGGAAAGGCCCAAGATACAGCAAGGTAACATCCTACAGTGTGTTATGTTTACTATTATGGACAACAGCACAGTGTTTTTGTGATGTACCTGCCTATTTCCCAAGCGGATCCCCTACTCATTTGAGCCTTAGTCTAAACTTTTAAAAGGGGGCTTATATAGGGGATTACAAAAGCAATTTGGAGGGATACTAGGAGTTGAGACAACGGCGGATTTCACTGCAGGAGCAGAGCCCTGAGCAACCGGAACAGTGCCCGGAACAGCCCAAAGTCATCCACTGGGTCGCTTGGCCCAGTTTTGAACTTTGGTTTAGGGGTTTAGGATTTAGGGTTGTTTACGGTTTAGGGTTCAGGGCGGCTAGGATTGAACGAATAAGACCGCAGGACTTAAGGGAGCATCGATGGGGATGGGCTTCTCTACTTGCTCAGTCTTTCTGTGAGGCTTGTTTTAATAGGCAGGAGGGTTCAGAAGCATTGCCACCCTGAACCAGAAACCGTCAAGCAGTTTACATGGAAGCCGCCGCTCACCTACAGCAAGCTTCATGATCAGGCACTTGGGAATTGGGTTTCGAGAGTTGAGGAGTTAGGAGTTTGGTAAAGATCTTCTGGACTTTGAAAATGTGGTCGAGGCAGTCCCTCTCGCACAGGACTTAGACGACTGCCAGGGGGATATATTGGGATAAGGGAAAATGGGATGGAAGCTACTATAGTGGGTTATATCAGGATTATAGGGTATATATGCGGGTTTTACAGAGCAAATGGAGCCTGGACCATCAGTAAAATCATCTACACGGGTGAAGAGACAGATCTGAAATTTCAGTTCTTTTGTCAGGTAACCGCATAAAACTGCAAATTGCCCGCGGCATAAACAGTTAGCGAAGGTGTCAGGGGACAAATTATGACTGTTCTTTCAACTGGCCCCGTAAGAGGTACCCTATGGACAACCTGTCCATGTTGATTCTGTGTGACGGCTTCCTAGACGGACTTTACTAAACCCTAAACCCTAAACCTTAAACCTCATGGGCAAACCTCTTCTGAGGTGGTGCTGCCGCAGTACAAGGAATCAGTGGCCCGGCTTGCTTGAAACCCCAAAGCCGTGAAAAGCCTCGAACGAAGCCTTAGCCGCACCTTTCGTGTGGAGTTTAGGAGGGAGAGTTTTGGGGGTCCAAGGCTGGGCCGAGGTGCCCAAAAGTACTAAAGAGGATTATATAGATCCAATAGAATATGGCAGCTACTATTTGAGAACTTGAACTTGGAAGTATATAGGGAAGAATGTACTATTGGTAGGGCCTTTCATCTGTCCTTTGGCATGGAAATTTCAGGTGAGTTACATTGTCGTCGCAATGTTGACTACATGACTACATGTTCTGTGGATGAGGCTATACTGCCATTATTGGGTAGTACAACCATTGCTGTCAATGCCGTACGGTCTAGAACAAGCGCAGATCCTGCCAATGGATGATGCCCCATTGCAGAATGCTCCAGCTTCGAGCGCTTTTCTCTAAGCTTCAGAACAAATCCTAAGCCCTGAACCCCCCCAACTAATTGTTACATGCCTACAAGCTGCACAAGATCTAAAGCCAGCATAACACCCCAAGAGTTCTCCATAGCATATGCGTTGAAGATGGAACCAGCTAAGACAGGCTTGAGTTTGGGACTTAGGGCTTTGGTGTTGGGGTTCAGAGTCTACGTCAGAGTCTACGGACATGTCTTGTTCCCGTGCAGATCTGCATGCTCAATCTTATAGTTCTATTCCGATCCCAAAGGCCTCCGCTACAGTCCAAGTGAAGTCACAGACAGCGAGCTTTTAACTTACTGGTTGGTAGGAGGAATGGACGAGTGTTTCCCTTCTTGCCAACGACAAGCAAGGGAAGTTTCGTACGGGCATGAGATGGAGTTGGCTGCAGGTTGAGATCGTGTCACAGACTCTCAACTCCATGTGCAAAAGCTCTTCAGCGAAGACGATGGGCGTGCTGCTTGCCATGGTCCCTGGGCTTGCCCTTGGTGGGGTTTAGGGTAGGGAGAATCTGTACAGGTTTGTTGTGACTGGGGGTTGAAACTTGAGAGTGAAGAGAATGACCACAACAGGAGGCTAAAGTCATCGTGGTACCTGAAAGCAGATGTTATAGGCATGCTGCACGCCTAAGAAGCCTGCATTAAGGCTGTAGTAGTTGTGCCCATAACTTGTTAATGAACTGCATGATAAGCCCCAGGCTCCGTCCAAGGTACCCTGAAGATTTAGGATGCACGCTACTCTTTGCTTAACAGGGTCAAGGTCTGACAGCTTGAGTTTGAAGTTCTTGCGCCAAGCATTTAAGGAGTAAGTGAAGCCTGCCATGCCGCAGTATTTCTCGACTGCCGCCAAAGAAGTTTCTCATGTTGCAAACGGAGCTGGCCTAGAAGATCTGTCTAACAGTCTTTGAAGATAGTATCTCTCCGGAACTAATTTACATAAGGGCCATGAGGACAAATTTTTCAGATTTTTAGAAACCTATACCTGTGACCAACCCTCTTACCTTCAGTTAGCCGGGAATGAAGACATGAAAACAAAAATGGAAACTACCATAATTGGTTATGTAGGGACTACCGTAAGGATCCTTTCCTTCATTCCTAGCTTAACAAAGGTAAGTAAACCCCAAGCATAAACCCTAGAACCCCAAGCATCCCAAATCGTCTCAAAAAGTTCCATCGGCTGCTCAGGGTGTTCAGGGTTTACTTTGTTGACAGGTGGCTTCCTACCATAGCCAAAGTCTACTGTCTACAGCTACGAAGCCTGAAGCCATGAATCTTCAGCCTGGCAGCCCAAGAGACAAAATTATCATCCTCTACTGTTGTGCTTTGGGTTTCGGTTTTCCGGCCCACCCACCCCCCAACTTCCCCGAGGCCAACTCTCTAAAACCCCAAAGCCTACCGCAGGAGGCTCGCGAGGCGGAGGCTGAAATGAAGGCAGAAGCCCTTTCTCAGGCCTTCGATGGCAACTGGGCACAGTAAGCTTGACCTGGGCATGCGGGGCTTCAAGAATTCGAGGGTGGAAGGATTATCATCCCAAAAAACATTGAGATGGATGGATAGAGAACCCCTTTTTATAAAGACAGCAGTCTACGTAGGAACCACCTGGGCTTCCATGTTTCTTTGGGGGGAAGATAAGTGTTGTGGAAAGCTATGAGTCCGTGTCGGCAAGCCTGCTTCTCCACGGCAAGGAAAATGCATGGTCATTTGCCAGCAAGCAACTTAGTCTAGGAACCCGAGTAGTGCCTTTTGCCCCTTTGGGCTTGGGGTTTCCTTACTAAAGCTGAACATTAGGACCAGGAAAAAGGGTACCTTTATGGTTAGAGGTATGGTTAAGGGGTTACTGGGCACTTAGTACCCGTGGAATGAACTTCTAGATCAGCCTATATACTCGTAGAATCCACAACAATGTTCCTCATGTCTGACTCCTTCATTGCTGCTGTAGACTGAGGCGGGTTGCATGACGATGAACTGTTGAGGCCGCAGGCGTATAGTATCTTCAAAAAATGTGGATTGTCCCATGCATACAATCTGATGGTTCTACTTGTAGGATGGGCCTTATGTGGGATCAGCTTCAGAACTGGCAGCTGAGGTAAGTTTGGTGACTTGCAGGCGCGGCAGGGCTGAGGAGGGGGGCCGGGAAGGTGCAGGGATTTGCTCTGTGACTGTGGCTTTAGGGTTTAGGGATTTCTGGGGCTCGTTTGTGGGGGTTGTGAGAGCTTCGAGCAGGAGATCACCATGCATTCTGAAGCAGCGCGCAGTCAGCATCCAATGCCCGAGCTTCCGATGAATGTCTAGGTGCCGTTTCTTTGTTCCGAAGGCTCTTGTGCGGAACTCTTGCTACAGTGATCCATGCATATCGGAACCAATGAACTTGTCAGGTGTGCTACCACCCAGACGACTTGCCAAACGACCCGCCAGGGACCCTTGACAACGTAATAGGCTGAAGTCATGATACCTCTACTAGAACTACCTGCTCTTTGATTCGGTTGTCTTCCTGGTACTTGCTCATACCTGGGGATGCCCTGAAATTTCGGTATTGAGGCGGATGTCTGCAACGCTATCATTAGCAATCAATCAGGAACTGTCATAGTGTGGAGGTTGGTGGCAATCTGCAGGCTCAATGATTCTTGCATTTTAGCCTCAAGCCTGACAGTTATGCCTAAAGGCCACTGATTTAGCATAAATAGACCTCGAAATTATCTGAGCTGTACTCCAAACTCCTTCAAGGGCGTTATATAGGAAATTTTATAGGGAAGTATAATAGGGCTTACTAAGGGATACTAGGGGCTTAGACCATGGCTCATATCGGTTCTTATTCAGCCCAGAGGGGCGCTGATGAAAATTATGAGTCCAGAGCAGGCACCCCTACAATCTTCTTTTATTCCCTTATGCCCCTAGGCTCGTCAAGTTCTGAGAAATCCCGAGCCATAATCCCCAAACCCTGAACACCGAATTTCTGAAGACTCCACATCCTATGACCCCTTCAACAGCAAGTTTGAACCCTAAAGCTCCAAAGCCTAAAAACCACGGAACTTAGGAAAGCCAGCAACTGCACCTTTGCCTTCGTCTGGCTCCTTCAGTACTTGGGCCTTGACTTCAAGGACGGCAGGCCTGGGACTAGCTACAGGTTTTAGGGTCTTTAGGGTTTTAGGGTTTTGGGAATTGTAGGGTTTAGGATTTAGGATTTTTGAGGTTACGGGCTTAGGGAAGGGGGGCAGGGATTTAATTATTGTGCAATCATGGAAACAATGGAAAATGGAATGGAAACTGCAGGTCTGTAGGGGTTTGTAAGGACAATTGCTAATATTATGGTCCTGGAGATTAGGATTTTGGATTTAAGGGTTTAGGACTCAAGGCCAGAGGTTCAGGATTCAGGTTTTATAGGGCATAGGGGTTTGAACCAGGGTTATTGGTGAAGTAGGGGTTTTGCGTCAAGTTTGCTGTGTCTGGGCTTCTATCCGGATGGTAGGTGACTATGAACTGGGATGATCAGTCATGGTAGGTGACTATAACCTGGGCCGATGCAAGCTCAGAGTCTAGAGCACGTCACCGAAACTATCTTCAGCCACGCCCGCCTCCTGGGGCAATCCTTACAGACTTACGACTTGTTTTCTTGTGATCTTAGCCTGGCAAAGTGTGAACCTGGCAAGGAGTCTGATTCAGGGAAGCTCCAATACGAGCGTCTGAGCCCAGCCCCAGAGACCCAAGCGTTAGCCGTTAGCCCCTCTAGGGTTTAGGGTTTAGGATTTAGGTATAACCCCTATATTCCCTTTAAGGGGCCCTGAGTTTTGGGGAGACCTGCGAAGCGTGATGTGTTGACTGCCAGGTCCGGGGATGATGTGGACGGCAATGACCTGCGAAGGAGCGCGTCAGCCCGGGTTCATGGCCATCTATCTATATGAGCCATAGCCTAAACTCCTCAAGGGAGGTTATTTGGGGGATTATGTAGGGGACTACTATAGGGGTTATGAAGGGGGATACTAGGAGTTTAGACTATGGCTCATATAAGGTTAAAAAGTATGGGCCCCTAATATGGACCCTTAGCCTGTTTAGTGGGATTCTAGGATCTATTAAGGTTACATATAGGGTATATAGTAGGTATATAAGGATGTTAAGGGCCCATACTCGGGGCCCATGGCTTTGACCTCAGAATCTACCTGTCCGTTTACCTATCTTCTTATCATCCATCAATCATTCAACCAAATGATCAAACGATCTTTCCATTTACCTATCTACAGATCTATGTATTGAAGGGTCGGGGATGCGGAATGTGGGCTGAAGGTGCTCGCCTTCTAGGGCTCATTGGACTTTCGGATTGGTCTTGGTCTTCAATGAGGGTTTGCAAGATATCAAGCTTTGCAAAGTGGAATTTTTATTTGGGAATGACGGACTAGGTGTCGTCTAAATCATGATGCCTTTGTGGGTACCCGCAAAACTGGGGGCTACAGGGGCGCAACAAGGGGCCATGATTTTACAACTTGCCGCCGGGGCTTGGATGCCAAAGAAAGCGCCAAAGGATCGTGCCAAGGTTAGGCTGATGTTAAGGAACTTACGTTAAAAAGATAAGGAGACCCCATCATTTACTACGTACCCATATTGCGATAACTTAACCTAAGTCGACAGCAAGCCACAAAGGTGGTTGCGTTGGAATGCCACTGAGCCCACAGCCCAAAGCCTTCTACCACATGTTCACGTCAGATTCCTGGTCAAGTTTGATTGAAACTGTCCATGTGTGGGCGGAACACGGCAAGGCATCTTATACAACGGCTAAGGAGTATATTCATCCACATCCCACCCCATGCTTCCTTGCTTCGTGTTTTCAAGTGCTTTGCTGGCTCTGGAGCTCAGGAGTGTAATTAGCTGTGACTCGTCCAGCTGTTTCTAGCTCGTCATGAAACTGTAACGTGGCCTCCAATGGATGTGACGCAAAGCTCGTAGACGCACACAGGGTTTCTGCAGGATTGCAGAGCGTAGGTTTGTACAGAGGTCTTCTTGGAACCAGTACGCGTGGTCCACTGTCAGCTATGAACGTTTGGGCCTACCCCATAATTACGGTAATACCCAGGATCTCATCTTGCAGGAAGCCACTAAACCCCTCAGTCCTAAAATTTCATATCTTTTAAGCTAAAACCACCTAAGCCCTACACCCGCCTCTCTCTCTCTGTACACCCTGAGCTCCCGAAACCCTATCACCCTACGCCCCTACCCCCAAACCCTCTTACCCCAGACCCCTACATACTGCCAGCCTCCCAGGAGCCGCGCCTTGCAGCACCAACAGATGTTGGCCTTGAATCCCCCCAGGCCGGCTTTGATGTTTTAGCGGTAGGGTCGAAGGGGTTCAGGGCTTTAGGGTTAAGGGTTTTAGGGTTTTGGTGAAAAAGGTTTTCAGGATTTAGGGTTTAGGATTTTGGCTGTGCTAGGGGGTTCCCGAAGAGGATTCCTGTAAAAGGTGCTGTAGGATTTATACCAGCTATATGTGGACATACAGGATTTAGTGTTTCCAAAAACTGGGGTTATTTGTGTGGGGTGCACAGACTGAGGAGAATGTATATGGGGGTGTATGCAGAGGACCTCCTTTTTGACACTCACATGTAAGGATGCAGCAGGAGGGGTATAGGTTGCGTACTGCCCCCCCTCATGAATAGTTGGAGAATATTTTGAATATAACTTCATAGAACCCGTTACCATAGCCCCTATTTTGGACTGTTAATTTGTCCGGGCAGGACCCAGGGTTCCGGCGTAGAACGCTCAGTGTTATGAGATGTATGGGTTCGTGTTTAGGGGTGCTTGCCGTTCTTGTTGAGGGCAGCAAATCTTTCAGATGATGTGTTCGTTTTGATAATTATTCATTCTGCTTGCTCAAACATGTCAGCCGCGTTGTTCATATGAATGGCAGACCTGTTTCTTCTACTTGCATGAGCGATCATGAAATGATGACATCAGTCAGAAGCACCAAAGGCATGGATGACCCTAAACCCTGAGCCTATGGGATTCCAAAGAACCTCTCGTGAAACCGCTCTGGCAGCAAGCGTGTTTCAAGAAAATATGATGTCTCAAAAGCGATCATGCAGCACTATTCAGATCCAACAGATCTCACTTACAACAAGGCATAAACCCTAAACCCTTAGACTGCGACAGTTCCGAAAGTGCAGGTTGGGTGCGGAAACCCCAGCTATGATTGTCTTAACTGTGGGAGATGCCGACTCGGTGTTCCACAACTTCTACTTCGAGGTCTAGGGTTTAGGTTTAGGAGGAGACTTGGTATGTTGCACTTTGCACGGAAGGAAACAGGGTACCCTGAGAGACCCTTGGGTTAGCTTGGCGCTATGAAGGGATGATGAGTGTCCCTGTCAGGGGTTGTATGGGACAAGATTGGGAAACGCCCACCCTTCTTTTGGTATCCACCATGCAGAGGTTGTGTTCCAACTCTGTAGGAGCAGCATGCTGAGTGCTGCTGCAGTGAGTTGAGTGTGCCTGTTTGGGTCTGGTGCCTAGAAACGATAGGCCTTAGGAGACTTTCAGTACCATTCGGAAGTGGATTTGCCAACCATTGTGTTCTAAACCCGAAACGTCAGGGTTCCGTTTTGGGGGTCTCCATAAAGTATTTTGGGGTCTATATTGGGGTCGCCTATGTATGGAAACTACCAAATTTGACTGTGGGGCACAGTGTGGGATAAAGGTTGTATTGCGCATGCGCCATCCTCGAACTGCGATGGAGGGGCTTGGTTTAGGGTTTGGAGTCCCAAAAGCTCCCAGTCTTACGGGGCTTCTTACGATTAGGGCCTTCTTTTGAGATCTCTTGCGGGAAGAAGAGGAACCTCTTGATATTCATGGTGTAAGTTTGAAAGTTTTGTGTGTTAAAGCCCAACGCCTGTAGACTGTACCCCTGAGTAATTGCCAAGATTGTTGCCACACCATTTTGAGAGAGCTTAACCCGAAGCTTACTCTGATTAGGCCTCACCCGACACTAGACCCTTACGAGAAACTCTGAAACTGTTGAATGGTCCTAGTGTTCTAGTCTCGCACACGCACACACTCACTCATGCATAAACAGGAGTTTCTCAGTTCAAGCCCAATGCAATCATGAAAGAGGTGCCGCAATCCCTTCTCGCCTGCAAAATGATTTAGATGTCTAGGGCGCAGTCGATTTAGTAGTTTCCGAAAACAGGGGATTCGGATATAGACCCCAAATATAGCCCTTATTATGGGGACCTTAACAGTGGTTCCCCCTAGTTTTGGGAAACCCTTTTGAAACTCCCCTGCATAGCAGCCCTGGCTGCGATTGCAGGAGCTGGCGCGGCAATTCCTCGAGTCACGCACGAAGAAGCACATCTGGCAAGCACCCATCCTCCACGCCAGTTTCTGAGTGCTCAGGGTTTAGGGTTGTGGAGAAGTGGAAGAACCCTGTCACATGCACATGTTTTACTCGCTTTACAAGATATTTGCAAGGGTAGAATTGATCCTTCCATGTTTCTCAATGAAAAGAGTGCACGCACACCACACGTTCCTTGGATCAAGAGGCAGCCGAACAATGGCCAGTCCAGGGCGAAAGAGGTCCCCCAAAGACCGGGAATCCAGAGTATCCTTGGACGGGAATTCCAGCTCTTTGGACCTCCTTTCTTCTGAGCGCCCCAGGGCTCTAAGTTTATACATCATGCCTACATTGGGCCCCAACATCTATCAATATTCCCTCCATGGAGCTATAGGGCTGCTAGTAAATGGATTCAACTCCATCTTCTGCAGCTGCGCCAGGGTCTGAGATTTAGCTTCAAGATGCGTAACAGGATTTTCTCTCCAAGGTTCACGTCTAACCTCTGTGGCCGACAATTCCGTACAAAACAGCACGCCTCTACGACAATAGAGGACCGCTTACACGTGTGTCACAAGTAGAGTCTGCTTCTATACCCCAAGAAGTGAATGCCAGCATTAGACAGAACCACCCCCACATTGGGATGCATGTCCTTTTCTTATCTAAACTTTCACCCATTCCAGGTTCAGCAGCGTCCCTTGCAAGTGCCTTTGGAGTCTTTAGTTGCTGTCCCCCCTATGATCGTTGCAATTAATGCCGTTGTCTTCTTTCGGCAGAGAGCTTGATCACTGCAACCCTAGACCCTGCCTAAACCCTCAAATTAGGTAAAGTCATGGCCCATAACCACCAAAAGCAGCCCAAAGGGCCAGTATCTTAATTACATGCTTTAGGGGTTCAGGTAGAGCTGATAAATCCCTTAAGCCCAAATTTGGAAACCCTAACCCCTGAGCTCAAGATCATCTCAGTTCACCAAACCCAAGAGGAGTCAATTTTTTACAATGTATGATCACCTCATCACGCTTGTGGCGCCCTCAGCTCCCTATGACATCTTTCGGATTGAGGCTTTAGCTTCAAAGTCAAGGCTTGAGGGTACAGGGTTGAGGGTTGAGGATGCAGCTGACCAACGCCTAGATAGAGCCCAGACGCGCAGATGATATCCCCTCTCGGCCTAGACCCCAAGACCCACCAAAACCCCGAAGACCATAAACCCTTAACCCCTAAACCCACAACCCCAAAGACCCTACCTCCACAATCCTTGAATGCGGCCATCAAGGTCAAAAACTTTGAAGAGGCGCCTGCTCCAGTCAAGGCTGCCCAGGGTTGCTAGTTCGGGCCTGCATGGTGTGTGGCCGAAGGTTTAGGTTTAGGTTTTGGGAGTAGCCTTCAGGTAGCAGAGTTTAGGCCTCAGGGTAAGGCTTACAAGTTTAAAAGCTGTGTGCGGCTCTTGGAGCTCGGGGCACGCAAAAAGATTCAGCATCACAGGGGTTGATGCGTGGTGGGAGTCTTACAGAACGTTGCCTAGGTGAATATAGTTCAACGCGTGTAGAATCAGAACCCTGCTGAGGGACAAGTCTCTTGCACTGCCGTGCTTCATAAGACGCACTGTTCTTATTCGTTTTTAAACTTTGACAACGCTATCACAACTGCGAACGTACCATCCGTCTGGTCACGCTCTCTCGAAGACTTGGGAAAAGCCTCGAGGAGTGTCTATAGACTGTCTATAGACTGCAGCAACCTAGTTATTAGGGTTCAGGGTTTAGGGTTAAGTGGTTCGGGATTTCCTCCATCCAGCGTGTGGGTTCTGAGCTCTGCGCAAACCTAAATCGCCTACAGGTGGGAACAATCTTCACCAGCCTGAATGAATTGGCAGTGCACGCCGACCCCAATGCCATAACTTTCCCGCCGCTCGGGTTCATATGCGGGCTCCTGAAAGGGGACTCCCTGCAATATACTAATGCCCTTTTGAGAATGAGGTTTTGTAGGTGACCAAGACCAGGGTCTTCTAAAATACTATGTCAAATACATTGAGGATGAACCTGCATACCATTCATTCAGCATAAGTTAGATGTTCTAGCTTCTAGAAAGCTATCGTCTTTCGCGGGGGGGTGGGGGAGGAGTTGGAGGCTTCTGTGTCTCGTGACTTGAAATTCCAGGATGGGTGATGAGATGTGGAAGTAACCAAAATTGCAGTTGTCGGGGCGTATATGACAAGAATCCAAGGGTTCTGAAGGCTGGCCAAGGAGGCTAAGACTCCCAACATGTCCGGCCACGAAGCTTGGTGCGTATCACCCTCTGCTTCTTAGGTCGGTTGAAAGACCAACGGCCCTAAGGCGCATGCATATCATCTTTGCAACCTGCAACAGCTTCTTGTTAAGATGCCGAAACCTGAATGATATTGCGCCCTTTACTGGTAGTGCATCCTATGAAGCGCCCAAGGTGCGCGATCCCAAGGAGCATGTATGCCATAGGTAGTTGCCAACCTGGCAAGTTCTGGCCGCGTAATGCGGTAAAGATACTCTAGTGAGAATGTTACCGGGCTTCGCACACGTGCTTTTGAGAGTCTGAACGCATCGAGTGAGATGTCCTTCCCATACTCTTCAAAGGGTTTCGGTAGCTATAGATTTGCCAGGGAATCCTCCTGTTTCTGAAGACAGGTTCCTGCTGCCAGAGTTCAAGGGCTTGAGCCGAGGGTGTTAGCCGGTTACGCGCGGAGTTCAAGGTTTAGTGGATACAACTTGGTAAGGGCTTCAGGGTTCGCGCCTGAAGGGGTTGGCGGTGCGGGCGCTTCCTGGCTAAAACCAAGGGCCCTGCACTTGATCACATGCTCACTTAAACGTGAAACCCTAAATCCCACTAAATTTCAAGCTCTGGATCGGGTTAGCTTGGCAAGCTTACTATCCCCACCAGCAATCCTCATGTTCAATTCCTTCAGGCTTTGCTGACCACCAAGAAGCAAGTTTGGAGCCCTACATAGCCCCTGTAGTACTCCAAGGATTCAGTAGTTTCAATTCCTACTAACAACCCTGAGCCCTATACATAGTAGTTTCCATTTTCTTGTCCATTCCTTACATTGCCACCTCAACCCTCAACCCTAAACCCGAAATTCGTATCCATTTTCTTTTCCATTCCTTCATTCCCTACTGCCCAAAGAAAGTCCTAGGGCAAGTGATTCAGGTATTCCACCTACTCGCTGCCTCTGGAACTGGCCAGAGAGGTTGGAGGTTGGGATCCGCAGACACTTGGCATCAAAGAATTGTAGGATTTAAGGCTTAGGGATTTGGGAGTTTGGCTTGGAAGTTTGGACTTTAGGTTTAGGATTGGGGGCTCGGGCTGTAAGATTGGAGAGTTCAGGCTAGCATTTTCAGATTTAGGGCGAGGGTGTGGGGTTTGGTTTTAGGTCTAGTAGGGTGGGGCCTGGGGTTGTTGATCGGCAAACCAGTCAATATCCTTCCCCTACTTAAGAAGTGCAGTTAGTCTGCCCTCACCCGGATGAACACGCCTGTGGTCTGTTTTTCGCAGGGGCCATTATGACATGAAGATCCGTGCTAGCTTGGGGGAGAGTGGTCTTTGCGTAGGCACCTTGCTCCCCATCAATACCATACGTACCTTCTTACACGAAGAATTGTTTTTGTAGCAGCACGAAACAATTCAGCTGTTACGCAGGGGGGAGGTTTTACGTCCTAGATGGCCTGTGAGGCCTTGTGTTGTGCTGGGGCTTGCTCTTCAGCTACACTGGCTGCGGGCGGTCTTGTTGTTTTGACTTCTCCCTTTGCATGCAAGGTTTGTTGTTTCTTCTCTTGGCCTCAGCAAAGTCTACGGTTTGGTGCTGAGGCCTTAGGGCTCGGGGCTTACAAGTTCTAGGGTTTAGATAATCCGTCTCCTACAACATGTTTGGCACTCTCGCGATCAGACTGTAGTTGCCTGTGTTCCTAGCTATATGCGCAAACCCTAGAACTCCTTTATACCCCAAAACCCGAAACCATAGATCATGAAATCTATGTACCCGAATCCCTTCAGCCATCAGAGCTGGAGTCTTCCTGTTGAAATATCCGCAGGTGGATTTCCGAGGACTGGCACATGGGGATCAAGTGTATGCCCCCTGCCTACAAGTATCAGGCACTTGAGGCTGGTTCTGGGTTTGCGGCCTGCCAAGGGTGTGGGATGAATTTCTTCCTTCAAAATGCAGACGTTCTTATTTTGGGGTTATATTGGGGCTCAAGCAGGTTGCGACACCGAAGCAAAGATGAGCCCTACCCCGAACCCTAAGCGCTAAACCCTACGGTGGACTCTGAAGCTGTGGGTCTGAGTAGGAGCAGGAGTAAAAGCCTGATATTCTTTTGGTGGTCAGTTGTGTTGCACCAGCTCTTTCTCGAAAGGCATTCTGCCATTAGTAGTCACCTACCCAGTTTGTTTGCGGGGCTAAGCATGGACGACATACAGACAGTTCAGGGCTGATTTCGCCCAATCTGATCTTGCTTCTACGCATGGTACTCTTCGCACAGGTGGACCCCATTGCTGGCTTCGGCCGCCCCATTCAAAAAGCAGCCTCACTTCTGCCTTTCTGCCTTCAGGCCTCTCTGCACGGATCGTCAAACGCAACTCCCTGAACTAAACCTTAGTACTTAATATTCTTATAAAGTATAATGGCGATGTATACTGCACATGTTCAGGGGAATGGGACACATTTTAGTAGCTTCCATTTTCTTTTCCATTATCCCAATAAGCCCCAATGTCCCTAGATCCTACACCCAAAACCCTATGGAGATGATACCACTTGACGGTCTTCTGAGTGCTGCGAAGTGTAGTGATTTTGGTGGCCTCCTGGGTGCCGGTTGAGGCTTCCCTAGCGCAGGCTTGCACAGGAAAGGTGTGCAGGGATGTTTAAAAAACCAAGCAAAGGCTGCTCACCATGGGCCAATGTACGCTCAAGAAGCATCCGCTACCGATCTGCAACTACACGCCGGAGGAGTGCCAGTCTAGGGTTTAGCGGTTAGGGTTTAAGTTTTATAGGGTTCATAGGGTGTATAGTTTAGGGTTTAAGGTTTAGGGTTGAGTTCGCGAATGAGATCGTCAGGTTTGGGGATGAAGAATCTTGGCTACAGGCTTGTAGTGTAGCAGCAGTTGTGCTACATAGTTTGACATTATGGCATACATGTAGCCCGTAAGTACACCTGAATTAATGGTATAACGGTATAACCAACCCATGAAGCTGTAGGCTGATTGGGGTTACAGATATTGTCTAGGAGGCTCTGTGTTTGTCTACAACCCTAAACCCTAAACCCTAAATGTCTATCACTTGGAGGCTTGGGCTATTCAAGGGCTCACAGACTTTGAGCTGTAACTACTATATATAGGGGGTTTCATTGGGATAATGGAAAAGAAAATGGAAACTACTATATATAGGGGTCTGGTTGAAGTTTAGGCTTCACGGTCACAGGAATCGCAGTTCTAACGGTTAGCCCAGCGATGGTAAAGTAGAGGCTTTTGCTTCAACCCCTCATCAAGTAAACAGAACCGGCTGCGCTATCCAAACCCTGTAGCTTGCATGTACCAATTTAGTTTATGCTGCATCAACAGGAGGGATTTTCACAGGCGCGTTTTCACCGCTCCAAAGGTTTTGGTCAGATCCTCATTCCTTGAACAGATACGACTTAGCTCCAGCTATAGAAGTCCACATGGGCCGTTCCTAGCGGGCTTACGGGTGAAGATGCATTGCACGTATCCTGCAACTAGGTGGAGGCTCATGATCAGCTACAAGACTAGGGCTATCAACACCATAAATTAGGTTTCGCCTGGGATGCAAATATGGGTGTTCTAACATAAAGCTGCAGTTATAACTACCCATGACCTTCCAATTAGCTGTCCAACCAGCACTCCTGCTTTTTGGGTTCAGATACCTTGAGATCCATGATGTTGAGACCTTCAAGCCTAAACCCTGCACCCTTAGCCATTCACAGCTGCAGGATGAGACGTACTTCGGCACATTGCGCGCCAGGTGGATACAGCTGCTTGGCCCGCAGAAGCTTACATACATGGGCTGTCTGGGGTTCAGTGATTTTGAGGGTTGCAAGGGTTCCGGCGTTCCGATTTCCACAAACTGAAGGATCACTTTTGAGTGCCGCCATAGCATCTCAACATTTGGAAGTACTCAGGTGGGCTTTCGGCTTCTTTGCCTGTTTTGTCCAATACCGGAGGACATCTAAGATAGAAAGAGAGTGCAAGAGATTGGTAGGAACAGGTTCAAATTATCACCGGAAGTTGTCACCAATATCCTCCCCTAGTTCCTATGCAGGTAACACCATGTTGTGTCACGTACCTGCTTGGCTAGAGCAACATTCAAGCATCGGAACTATGACAGCAATACCAAGACGAGTGCCCCCTATTCACTGTGAATCGAGTTGCTACGACAACAATACTGTCCACAACTGCACCACCATTCTTCCGTTCCCTGTTTGGGAAGTAGTGTGCTCTGTTCCTGCAACATGCATTGCTTGACGCTTCAGGCAGATTCGTAGGCTTTACCACCTCTCCACACCCAATCACGCCCACACGCTGACAAGGTACGTATCAACGGCTAATTGAACTTTGATGCTCGTGAAGGTTTTTTGCCCATGTCCACACAAACTTGCCAGAAGCGCTGCAGCCCACTGGAGCTTGATTTGAAGGGGCCCTGAGAGCCCCTGAGCTTCTGAGCGAGAAGATACGACATACCAACAAGCCGAGAGCCCCAACCGAGACAAACCGTGTATTGCATAAGCCCTTAGCCTCAAGTCCTGAAGCCTATAGACTGGATGTCAAAATTATGGTCCCCATTTGGGTACCCTAAATATTTGGTGCCGCATTATAATAGGGATCCAAAAAGGGACCATAATTTTGACAACCACCCAATAAGCCCCAAACCCAGAACTATGCGTGCCTCCAATGCTCAAGAGGATGCGCCGGCATGCCATGGGCTTTGCCGACTTGGCCTACATCTTCATGGTGCTTCCCCTGCTTCAGGCCGACACGGTTAGAAGAGGTTTGGGGCTTATGCTTCGAAAAAAAGGGCACTACGTTAAACAATCCATTCTGATGGCTTGTTCTACTTTTTTCTGTGTGCTGGATCATTAGTTTGCCTACTTTCGAGGTTCAGGTAGAACTAGTTGAGCGAGAGGCTTCTTTCGTCTGTAAGTATCCCTTGAGGAGTTTCTTCATCTATGATGCTCCCTTTACCTTACTGGGGGCTCGTAGGGAATAAGGGAATATGTTATAGAGGGATGATCGTCCCCTATGGACAAAATCACGCGACCCTCTACACCTGAACTACACTGCTTCTGGTCTTATGGTATACATGCGATCATGCAGGATTTTGGCCACTAACAGCCGTGGAGCTGTTAGCACCACTGGATCAGGTGGCCACCCGATCTCCCGGAAGTTCTTCGCATGCCTTTGGCAGCGCGATTGCCAAGGCAGTGCCGTTGCTGATGCGTGCCTTGGAGTGCAGTGTTTGCGAGGCTTGGGGCTTAGGGTTTAGGGTCCTCATGGGGCTTGAGCCTACGCTCCTGAACCCTACACCCCCAACGATTTCAATGTACGCCTGAAGGTCTTCAGACCCATAAAGACACTGAAACATGGATGTGTCTAAAAGTTAGTGCTCCGCAGTTGAGAGTGCTCGGATCTCATGCAGTCAGGGTTCTTAACCTTTGGAGTGTGCTCCTGTATCTTGACCAATGTGTTTGGAATCTCTAAAAATCTTGAGGCATCGTGTCCGTGCACGTCACGCTCGGTCTGCTGACCGTCTTTGGCGCTCTTCTGGCGATATTGGAAGCACTGGAGCTACTTGTCTTCATCCCAACGCAAGTGTGGTTTGGACGCCTTTTCGTGCTTCTGTTTCTCCGTACATTTCGAAGAGTGCGATGCAGTTGCAATGGGATTATGATAAATGAAGATCCTCCCACAAAGCGCCAACGCCTCGAAATGTGGAAAGGGAATCATTGCTTCCGCGCACTCTCGCGGATTTGTTGTGAACTGTTTCCACGCTTCGTGTGTGTTGAGCAGTCGCGGCCTACAGTGATCACCCCCATCCCCGCCCACAGAATAACCCCCAATCCCCGCACGAACAAACTCCTGCAATGTAAGCAATACTATACTTGGGCTACTTCCTGTAGAGGCCATTTTTTTTTGCGAGGGTTGCTCTCTCAACCCTCCTGTCTTCAACCACAGCTCTTAAACCCTATGGCTTTGGGTGTTGCTTTGACTTTGGCAAGGCTCTTGCATTTTGTTGAAGCTGGGCGACTCGAACCCCTGCAGCAGAGAAGTAGTGGAAATTGGGAAGGGTTTAGATTTGAGGTGTTGATTGAGGTTTAAAGGCACAGGGTTTATAGGGTTTCGGGGCTGAGTGTGTAGGGCTTAGGATCTCTTGTCTTGAGTTTAGCAGTGGGGCTTCAGGGTCTCAGTTGCAGGTTGTAGAGTAAAGGTCTCAATGAACATAGCTGGGCTTCATTCTTGTAAGGGTACAGCGGTAAGAAATGCTAGGAAGGTCAGTTGAAGGCGATTTCGGGTTTGAGCTCTGTAGGGCTTAGCTTCAATCTTCTGGTTGGGCAGGTTGGGGGTTTACCAAGACCCTAAACCCTAAATCTTAAATCTGTAGGGAGGTCGAGGTAGTCCTGCAAGTAGTCGACCTGGCAAGTGCCTCTCACGGAAGATCCTGCTACATGCTAGCAGTCCAAAAGTCGCAACAGCCACCATGGCAAAACCTGCTCAACAACTATTTCAAAACCCAAAACCAGACTCTATTCCCGAAGCCCCAAGCCCAATCCATGCAGCGCAACCCCCAGAATCAACCCTGCGCCCAATCCTGAACCCCCTTAAAATGAGGATGTTACTATATTGGGGAAACCCTANNNNGTTCCTTAACAGCAACCCCGTAAAATGAGGATCGCATCATCACTCTGGGTCGCGAGTTTCAAGGAGTCATGCTCTTTGCCATCGTGCCCCGGCAGCCCTTTTTTTGTGGGTGCCAAGTTTAAACTTTAGGGAATTCGGGCTTCGGTTTCAGGCTTAGGGGTATCAAGGCTTGGGGCTTAGGGAAGTTGGGGAAACAAGATTAGAAGGTCAGATTTAGGCGCTTACAAATGGAGTCCAATCGGTTCAGCCAATGGCCTCCTAGTGCCCGCAGGTCAAAACTTTCTAGCTCCAAAGAAGTCCCTTAGTGGGATAGGCGGGATAGATATCAGCAACCGTCTAGACTCGGGTAAAGTGCATAGCTCTCATTTTCCGAACTCCACCCCAAAAAACACAGGGAAAAAAACATAGCCTTAAGCCAAGCATTCGGACCCTCAGACTACTTGGATATTGCACAGGGAGTTATGTCGGACTCTCATATAGCAGCCAAGCCAAATTTCGGCCTTCAAATGAGCACAACCAAGCTGCGTGTTAGTTATTCTTGTCCTGGTACTTCTGCTACCCGGTGCTGCTACCATAATGATGCATGAAGAGGACAAGTCTTGTTGCCCCTAGTGTTATTGCTACTGCTACTGCTACTGCTGCTGCACTAGGTTTGCTGCTAGACTACTGCTGCTACGGACACTACTGCTGCCACTACGCCCTCTGCGATGACCAAAGTAAAGGATTTCTTACTTCAGGCGTCTGCTGGCGTCCTGACCTGTGGCCATTTCGCGCGAGCATATCAGCTGCTCATCTGAGACAGCCTCTGCATTGAGGTTTAGGTTTTTGGGTTGAGGGTTCAGGGGTGTAGGGTGTAGGGTTTAGGGGTTTAAGGGCTTAGCGTTGGGGGGATCAGAGGTTTAGGCTTTGGGGTTTAGGGTTGGGATGTGGGATTAGCATAGTTATTAAACCTCAGCGGGCAGCCAGGGTTCCGCAGTGGAGGTCCTCCAGCAAGGAGCCCATTCTGTGATGCAGCCCCAAACCCTGTTCATCCAAAGCCCAAAATCCTCAAATCCTCAACATATATACATATATATATGTATATATACATCCTGACTTCCACAGCAACAAGAACAATAATTATCACAAAACATGAGTGACACTTGTGGTGAGCACAGCTAGGCGCAAACAGAGACAAGAATCTACGGCCGAAAACAGGTTCATCATGTTCAAGCTGGAGCGTCGCCGCACGGACGCCGTGGTTGATTGGTGCCGGTTTTGCTTCTACCTCCTTTGGGCTTCATGGCATTGGTATCAGTGAATGGAGATGCGGGTGAATCCGGAGGTTCAGGCGTGAATATTGAGTCTGCACGCTCATTGGTGGGCCTCATGCTCTAAAAGTACAGGGCAACAACCGAGGCATGCGCGTAAGGGTTGGGTAGGGATGCTCGGTTTGGTTTGGCTTTTTCGCATTACGGGGCAACAAACGAGGCATGCGCGCAAGGGTTGGGTAGGGACGCTTGGTTTGGTTCCTTTGTTGGTTTCTGCGATTAGGTTTCATAGGCTGTGGACGTCGAGGTTGGGTTTCGTCTACATCAGCTCCCCCAGCCTCGACCACCGTAGAACATAGACCCAGAACTCCGGAAAGCGAGGCTGCAAGCTCGAAACTGCTGCCCCAAATTTCGGAATTTCCTCATCTCCGACGTACATGGCTAAGGCTGACGAATGATCCTTACTGGAACTCCGTGTCATCAAGTCTTCACTTTCACAGAACATATCTGAAGCCCGAGGCCTTCATCCCCACAGCGCCCGCCAAACCCAGATACCCCAACAACCCTGAGAAGATCTCGTGGGATCACCTAGGCTGGTCCTTTCTTCTTCTTGGCCACGGGACTTTGCTCCTGCCTCTCCTCCTGAATTCAGCGGGAGAGGAAGGGATTGGGACCGAATCTGCAAAAGCATGCATGATGAAAGACAGGATTCGGGCTAAGAACAGCAGTACAACTGTGCAAACCATGGACTACTGGACTACCATGTTTTGTGTGGTATGGCAGATGTCCAAAAGGCCTCTGTACATCCAGGAAGGGCCAAAAGTAGGGCGCAGAAGCCATGATCCTGGAGTGCGGCTCCGTGATCAATCATTAACAAACTCCTTCCTCTTCCTGATGACAACACGCAGTTCACTCCCTAGGTTGACATCAAGTATTCCTATTGGCAGCCCCAGCATTTGGGGGCTGAAGCTCGAACATTGGGCAGAGAAGATATTTGTGTCTTGCTTCGAAGGTTACACATAGCGGTTTCATGACCGCGGTAATTGTTTCTTCGGCATCAACATTGCTAGCGCCATCTGCCCAGGAAGCTCATGCCTTTTGGCTTCATGATTTTCCTCGCCGCTTGTAATCTTACTATGGCACGCGTGAGCACGTGGCGGGCGTGCCGATGGGCCCATGTATGTATCCAAGACTGCTCTCCTAGTTAGATGCCCTCCACCCCCCCCAATCTTCGGGTCTTTCGATCAATGGCCCCCCCTAGCATAAAATACAGGTTGGCGTACATACATTAGGAGGGAGCCGTTTAATATTAACGGGTTACTTCTTTTTGCAGCAGCAGTCCGCAGATCTGCTCATATTCAGTGCTATAGCGCATTGCAGGGAGTGCTAGAATAGTGTTCCCCGTGCTTGCAACGCATGCAAGCCCTAAACCATAGGGAAAGCAAGGGACATCCCTTCTCAGGGCACCAGGAAAGGGCCCTCCCGAGTTTTTGGAATGGTTTATCAAGTTTGATTTAGACAACTCAAAAGTACAGCCAGACGGGATCAAGCCTTTAACCCCAATTGTGAAATCCAACCCAAGATACCTTACATAATGGTTTGCCAGTGTGAAAGCCTCCATTTTGAAACTTCCCGCAACCATAAACCCCAAACTCTAAAAATGAAACCCTACAAGCCCTGAACCCCTGAATCCTCGCTGAAAGGCCTGGCTGCCATCCAGCTACTCCGGGGCCCCAGCACCGCGCATGCATTAGCTAAGGGTCATGGGTGAGGCTTGAAACCCAAAGGTTCGCAGTCCATGCCTCAACCAAGCCCCAAGCCTCAAGCTGAGTCGATGCACAAGATGCTCGGGTTTCGGCTATTTAAGGTGTAGGGTTCTCGAAGAGCAGGTTCCATGATTTGTGGGGATAAACGGTCTCCGTGGATCAAATCCCCCTTTCCAGGTTGGCTTTGAGGTTGGGGCTGCTTGTTCATAGACTTGCAAAGCCCGTGCATGCCTCGTCCTTGGAAACTTCTGCAGGTTGCGGGGAGGGTGCAGGGTCCTTGCTCAAAATCTATTGCAGTCATGTGGGGCCGAAATGTGAAAGACTTTTGTTTCGGCATTTTGCACTTGCACGCCCGCGTAGCCTAGAAGCACAATATGCGCAACTTGGCATGCTTCGAGCGGTTTGAGCTACCCATCTCACCCCGCAGCCCGCAAAAACAAGTTTTGCAGCAGGAGTAGGCGTACTTGGAAAATTCTGTGGGTTAACATGTTAAGTTTTTGCAGCTGGGATTGGTGGAGCCAGATATTTGATGTGTGCAACATAAAGATACCCCTAAGACGACCCCACATAGTTCAAGCAAGCATTCTCATTGCACCTCTGGATGGGAACCCAAAACCCTGATGCTCACCCTGAGCCTGTATCAAAGTTTGCCCTTTGTTCGAATGATTTCTTTTGCGTTCCTGGGAGTGTAGTGTAGGATCCTTGTTCGGGGTGAGCGAAAGGGCCCACCATTTCCTCCTACTTCGAATTCAGTTTTGGCTGCGGGAAGATTTCGAGCTGCAGGGTTTACCGTGTATGGGGCAGCCTTCTGTTGTACGCTGCTTAAATCCCCCTTAGACATTCTGCTTCTCTTTGTTTGCGCGCCTACGAAATCCTCAAATATCTACATCGAAGCATCAGACAAAAGAAGCGTCTGGCCGAGAGATCAGAACGTCGAAGATCGTCAAACTCCAAGGGTTTTGATTCGTCATGCTTGCTAACTCATTTTGGATTCTGTCATACCCTAACCCGCAACCTTGATCAAATCATTCTTGACCGATCAACCTTCAGAAAAGAGCGCTGCTGTCAGGCACGGAGTATACAGTTGCGCCCAAGCCAAGACTACGAGCAAGCATTGAGGCGAGGAAGTGGGTTGAGTCTGTTCTCAACTTCAAGCCTCATAATTAGGGGGGTCTCAATCCCTCGAACCCTCAATGGGTAGTACTGTGAATGGGGCAGCATAATCTCCAGCTTATAGGGTAGGATTATATCCTTCTCTTTTGGCATGGTAAATGCAGTTCTTTATGCGAAGAATACTATGTTTCTTGATGCTTGAACCAACAACTACTCAAACGCCGCAGCACGCCAGGGACGAGGCATAGGTGTAACAGCTGAAGCCACGCACCTGGAAGTAGAATTCTTGAGCTAGGGGACTTGAAGACTGTCCGGTTCTGCGACTTGGTAGAGCAGGGCCTCATCAGAAAGCCAGGGAAGCTAGCATAGAAGCCTCGATAATTACTCTAACATTGTCTATTGCATCATAGTGAGCTGTACTCTTCATGCATAAATGGTCTGCAGAGGGGTTGCAGTGCCTGCTTCCGATTCTTGTGCTTTCTGAAAGTCTGAGATTTATGATGTTGGCTGAAGATTGCAGTTGATCACTTTGACTAACTTAACTCCATTCTAGTCAGACAACTCGTGGAATGCCTTCAACTTCGCCCAGACCTGCACCACCACAAAATGTCCCATCCTAGGGGAGAGATCTGTGGATTCCAGCTTTAGCCATCATACCAGCCCTGCCCGGCAGGAGTATGAGGTTTGCGATGAGATCCGTAGCATGCAAGATGGAGGAGCAGCCTGATCGTGACGAGATGTGCTGCAGCGGTGATAAAAAAAAGGCTGGTTGCGGGACGTCACCTGTGCATTTCCCGAAACATGGGTCCTGCTTACACTCCCCAAAACAAAATCGTCCGCATTTTAGAGAAAATTGCCATCTGTGGCTGTGACTAGTTTTATCATCACACGATATGACACCGTCGCTTGGACTTTTGGCTGCCAGTGGAATATTTGTTCGGCACAATGCGCCCCAATTGCTTGGAAGAAGGTAGTGGGGCTGATTCTGCTACATGGCGCTAGAAGTTCCTGGCACCCTCAGTGTCGGACTTTGTTGTCCACCAGTCAAACTTGCTGTTGACCAGCAAGCAGTCTTGTAGGGAAGCTGACCATGAAATCCGATCAGCCGGCAAATTCCTCAAGAGTTCCTACTCGCCGCTCCCCGCTCGGGTTATTTTAAGACCTTACGCAGGCGCGTGGCCCAAGCTTGGAAAGATCGGTGGTAAAGACGACAAGGGAGGCCTTCACTTTGCAATGATACTTGTTAGTGGGCCGCAAACAATGTGAGCCCCGTGATTGTTCATTACGCCACAAGCAGATCGTCCTTTGAAGCCTCTTCCCAAGTCTGTAGAACCTGCCACATGCAGTCGGGGCTGGACATGAGATTCAAGTCTGGGTTGCTATGAGAGAGTTCGCCTTGTATGCGCGGCTTCGCGCAGCGCAAGAGGTGATGAAGAAGCAGCGACTGCGCGTTTGGGGCGTCTGGCTTCTTGACACAACAGCGGAGTCAGACTCGAAAGCTTGTGATTGGTGTTTATCAAGTGTGAAGTCAGCGTTTTTTTTTTTTTTTTTTTTTT
>CAJNIZ010031502.1:45957-72851 GCA_905231905.1 Symbiodinium pilosum | reverse complement strand
AGCTAAGGAGGCAGATTTCCTGTGCTTGTGCGCTTGTGAAGGAAAAGGGGTCCTTTTTCGTGCCCGCACACACAGATGTTTTCTGGTCGCTTGGGAGGTGACCTCCCCTGTAAACTCCACGGAAGGGCCAAGTTGTAATTTTTTCCAACTTATTGGAATGACAAAACGACAGCAACAAGCAAGCGTTTAGCCCAATTGCCTTGGCGACCTGAGTAAACAGCGCGTCATCGACGTACATCAGCAGGACGTGCGCCAGAAAAACCAGGCGATGACATGTGCGAAAGCAGCCGCTGGTGGCTATCATCATTCCCTGTTCTGCATTCTAGCGGAATTGTTCAAACTGTTCAGACGACAACTCGGCCAAAACACAGTTAGACATGATGGGATCAAAAGGAATTTCATCCAGTTTCCTTGACCAAACCTTTTCCTGAAGAGCTGGGGCGTGCGAGGCAATGGCTTGTCATGCCCAAGCGGCATACCGTTCGCGTAGCATTCCTCCCTTTGCGAGAGGATCGCCCAGTCTGGGTCGCTAGAATCTGAAGGGACCGCGCAAGCAGCAGTAATGGCTCCCTCTCTGGAACCTTCAGTGCCCCGGCTGGGTCACTAAGAGCTGCCGGAATGCTCCTGCGTAGACCAGACAAGGTCTCTTCAGAAAAGAGGGAACTCAGGATTTTTCCGGTTGCCAACAAGAATGCAAACTTCTTCACATCTCCCAGCTGTTCATCTCGAACCTGCAAATTATTGGCTGGCCAAATGCACCGCTCAACGGGTTGAATGGTTCCAGGCTTTTCTGTTTGAATGGGCTTTGCTCAGGCACCTGGACATTTTGACGGGGCTGCTTGGCCTGCCCACCCTGATGGTGCAGATGTTAACGACACAAACTCGTTGTAAAGCTTGCGTTCGTGTGGGGACAGGCCAGGGTCCGCGGGGCGGCATTCAACCCCCTGCCTGTCTCGACTGAGTTTTAATTCAGCCAGTATGCTTCATTTCTTGGAGTCGCCGTAGTGGCGGTTTCGGACTTGGGGATTTGCGTCACACACCTGCCAGCTTGCTCGCGTGCAATGTGCCGAGGTCAGAGGTGCAAGTTTCTGCTAAGGCATCAGTTGCGAGGTTTGCCAGCACAGGTCAAAGGTACAGGTTTGGACAGAGCCATTCACACTGCGTGAAAAAACATCCGAGTGCGCAACGGTTTACATGTCAGTGCTTGCAAGTCGTTTTCTGCAAGTTGAAAACGTTTTCTTTGACTGCTGTGAAAACCTTTTTCGGTTACTGCACTTAGGACCCCTAACTTTTAACCGTCCTCAAGGCTCTTGACTCAAGGCGTTCAGGCTCGTTTTGTGAGCCCGGATTCCCTACAAATTATTTGGCTCCCATATAGAGTTGTAGCGGCTTCGCTCCACGTCGGCGCCAGTCCTAATGCAGGTCACTATCGAAGCTGCCTGACCTACTTGGGGCAACAGTGGTTCACGGACGACCTGCGAGAAGCACAAAAAATCAGTGCACCCTCGCGTGAGCGCTGCAGCCAAGCCTACCTGTTCTGGTGCACCTGCGACTAACTGTGGGGAACCTGAGACTGCCGAAGGCATGAGGTCCGTTCAAAGTTCCGTCTTCACGACCAAAACTCATGCCGACTTTGGAGATGAAGCACACATCAACGAAAGCATGATTCCAGTAGGCGTGCGCGCAGGTTTTGATGCTTTGCGTTCTTCAGCATGGAAATATAGCATGCGACGCTGCAAACACACGGGTAGTAGGTATGCGCAAAGGTTTGTGCAGAGTACATACAGGTCCCGTAGTTTGCAGCTGGAGTATGCTCAAGTATCTGATGCTTTCTGGTTTGTGTTGTTTGATTCCTCTTTCGTACTCAGTGACGGATTTCGATCCTATTGTGGTGTCTTGCGTCCTAGAGGCGACCGTTGCTGCGTATTGACTGAAAATGAATGAAACGAAAGCCAGCTCAGTATCAACCGCCAAGACACGACATACGTGCTCTTTCTCCGCACCGATTTAGAGCAGAGTCTGTCAGTGAAATTGGCCAAACATGGAAGGAAACAAAGCAGGAATCCCCGGCGAAACTTTCCCATCCCATGCGGGTCATTCTGTTTCAACACGTGGTTGGGGTAGTAGCTGCCCAGTTAGAAGCAATGACGGGCAACCAGGGGAACCTACAGAGGCCAAGGACTTCGGTTGGGTGACAGACACAATGGACGCTCTGAAACCATGAAATGGAACTCAGAAACCAAACGTCACGAAGTGGACACTACTTTGCACCCGGTGCCCATTGCCCAAGCCCGAGAGTCCCGAGAGATGATAGTCAATTTGACCAAATTCTATGTGGTCCCCCTGGTGATCAATCGTTTTCATGCGACCCGACCTCTGGCCGAGAATTATAAATTCCCAATCCTGACAATGGTGCTGGAGATTGGACTCAGATCGGAAGAGGCCAACTAAGCTGACGCATAGCTCCGACTGGCTTCCGTGACTGGATGAGGCAAGCTGTTTTTATCAATACTGCTCAGCAGCGCTACTTTCTCGGTGTGGTCAAAGGTCTTCTGTGGCTTCGCCAGGATTTCGCAGATGTTCAGGCAATTCTTGGGATGATGCTCTCAGGGATTATTTCAGGTCGACGCAACATTGTGCTCTGGGAAGAACGGTCTTGGCAGGCCGTCCTTTGCTCGTGGCGTGAAACTCACCGGCAGCATGATGCAAGGGAGTTCTTGAGCTATTTTGCCGGCCAATGCCCAATGCTTTCTCATTCGAGTGGCAAGCTCTACACAGAGGCCCTGAAGGTGATGCATGGACCCTTGCTGAAGCAGTGAGCTCAGATGTCTTGTGCATCAGCCCCACACTTTTGGACCTCACAGACCGTCAATTCAGCCTACTACAAGATGTGGTACACTTAAGGCGTCGGCAGGCTCACATCCACGTGCTGACTGAAGCGCCACGCTTTCTTGCGCTGATAGCCAGCAGATTCCATATTCAGAATGGTCAAGTCCACAAAAACTCCAGCATGCAATGGTTCCAGATCAGATCTTACAGATGCCGACTTTTCATGATGGTGCTTTTCAGGATGTGGCATATCAGCTCAATTCGTTTGTTCTGAATTTGGGCGGCGCCCCAACCATTGGCCATTATGTCACTGTTGCACTGGATGCTGATCGCTTTCTTCTGACTGATGATAACCGGGCTGTGCGTGAACTCGAAGTATCCGAACAAGAATGGTCTCACCGTAACCCATACTTGTTCTTTTACAACAGGACTGATAGTCATGCAAGTAGTTGAGAGTTTTCTGCTTAGGGCTCCAGGGCTGGGAACACTCCTATTTTGAGCTTGGGGATGTGCCATGGCACAGCCTATGCCCGGCCACAGTGCCTGATGTCTAAGTTCGCTAGCAGGAGATCGGATCTTGCAGCGTGTGAAAGAAAGAAAGAACTCACCAGCGCAGTTTGAAATTCTTGTGACAGAATGTTCCAGCGCGCCGTCTTCTGTTCAGCCGAAGTCGTTGTTGGCCATATCTGCCTCAGTCGCACTCGAACTTTGAATGGCCATTGATTTCTGACAGAAGTAGCTTGCCACGGTTTGCCTAGTACTGTGCTGATTACGCATCGCCTCATTCTTCTTGTGGCGGACGAGGAGATTGCCATGTAGTCGAGTTTGTGCGATGCATTCCTCCCTGGTGTCCACCAAGTGACCAAGTATGCCCTGCAGTGTGAAACGTGTTCACTAGTGTCACTAGTGCCAGCTGTGTTGCATTGCACAAGCTCGCTAGGTGAACTCCACTGTCATTATTTGTTTCAGCATCGGCTGGGCCAACGGCCGAGGATTGCAGGTCAATGCCGATATGAGCGTTGAAGTCGCCTAGTAGCCACACCGAGGTTCGAACTGGTGCTGATGGAATCTTCTGCTGTAGCTCGGTAAGGAAAAGTCTCCTCCCAGCATCTGTCGCCATATTAATTGGGGCACGGCAGTGATGAATGTGTGGTCGAAAAGCCCGGTGTGCTGCCGGTTCACCACTCGAACCCCGCCTATCCGTCCAGCGTTGTGCTTGCTAGGGTCAAGCCTCTGCGTGGCGTGCTTGGTTTCAAAAACAGAAGACCGGAGTAAACAGCATCACGCCGTTGTGAGCTTGGGCGTTTGCTTGCCCCACGCCAGGCAATGATTAAACGGCTGCCCTTTCCTGCCTCGTGCTATCCACGCTGAGCGACCATGGTCATGCTTCCAGCATGTGCCCTGAATAGCAGCTACATGTGTCTTTCGTGAGTGCAAATCTTCTGCAACTTCAGTAAATCTAGCAGAGGTAACCCCCTAGACTGAAAGTCGTATGTCAGAAGACTCCATCCAGAGCAGCGCCGTTCTGCGGTTAAGTCCAGAGGCAGGTGCACCGTGTTGTCATTACGCCGGTACTGCAGCGATGGATCATTCTCAAACCACCATTTCTGCTTTCACATTTGAAAAGTCGCGAACACATGACAACACTTGGAAATTATTAGAGCCCGCGCAAAATGAAAAATATCCATATTTTAATGCAAACAAACCGCTAAGAAAATCCGTCAAAAGAGTGCAAGAAGCTGCGTGTTCTAATTTTCGGCCATGTTTTGCAAATGGGGGGGCCAGGCTGCGAACCCGCAACTCCCCCGCCCTCCCCAAGCCCCCGCCATCCCCCGAAACACCCCCGCTATTTTTCATGGAAGAAGATACATGTTTTGATGATCTTCGTCCATATTTTGCGAATGGGGTTTGGGGCCATTCTTGGCACATGGTGGGGGCAGTGCGACGTTTCACAAAATTTGCTGGCGCTGGCACCAGAACCAAAAAGATTGCCCCCCAAAAAAGCAGGTACATTCCCAAAACGCTTCCGGGTCTTTTCGGCATCTCTGGTCCCCGGAGCGGGAAAACTTTGAGGTTGAAGTCCCATGACAACAGCATACGCGGATTTCCGTAGGCGGCTCAGCATAGGCTGCGTGGATTCCTGGACTTCCCAAATTCAACAGACAACAATTTATCATGCGTTGACGACACAGCTCCGGACAAAGCGTCGTGGCGAGGGGTGCTGGTGTGATATTTGGGCTGGCAGGAGAATTTGCAGGGTCAGCTTTCCCCTTGCCCGCAACTTTTCCACTGGAGGTTGAGAGTTGCCAAGAAGGCAGATTTTTCCAGTGTTTGGGAAAAGGGAATGAGTCGAAGGCCGAGACAATTGTCCAAGATCAGTCATTCTGACTCAAGACTTCCCGTGACTCATTGCGTTCGTGCGCATGGTGGCATTGCCGCGTGAGGCACGGCCTGCACTAGAATGGGGCTTTCCAACCGCGCAAGGTCAGTGGATGTGGGATTCGTTGCGAATCTACAAGCTACCAGTGTCCACTGCGCTCGTGACAAATGAATTAATCAAGAATTGTGGTGAGGGCGCAATATTTTCACGCTAGTGTGCTTCATGCTTGAATACCGCCTGCTATGTGCTGCATTGTCTACTGTTGACACCCAGCTGGAATCTTTGTGACGTTGCGGCATTGTGTAGTTGTGGTAGCTAGCAAATGTTTGGCCCAAACGCAACAGATGGGGTTACGCCGCGGCAATCAGCAATAGTCACAGGACACGCTGGAAGCTCAGAACACTATGTTAGAGCAACAAAATGAAAGAGGACGGTGACAAACTTTAAGTGCAGTTATCGAAATGATGTTAAATGGACGTAGTTGGAAGTGATCGTTTTGCCTTGATGCAAACTGCAACCTGATCCACCAAAGGTAGCAGGATCTCGTCATGATCACAAATAGGATGTGAGACTCATAGGGACATTGCCTTCGTCGCAGGGTGCTGCCTAAAAGATGCTCGATCTTGAGGAGCGATCCCGATGCCGCTTTGTGTGGGTGTTTGATGTGTCATGGGTTGTTTTGATGGGCTCCCAATCAATGAGGTTCAGCTGCAGTCAGCGTGAGCGGTGTTAGTCTGGTTTTCAGGTGCCTAGCCGTTACGAGGCCTTGAACCCAAGGTGACATGTAGTATTGTTGCTGGAAGAGCTTGATCTCAGGTCGATGATTCGTGACGTGTATGGAAACCTTCAATGTCCAGCCGTCGAGGAACAAGTAAAAGACCTCGGACCTTACAGCCTGCAACCGTAAATCTCCACTTTCCATTTCGTTCACCGCTTGATTTTCCACCATGTTATGGTCTTTGGTGAATGTATATAGGGTACTGTTGGAACAGTAGTGAGTGTTTTTTTTTGGGGTTCAATTTGAGGGACCCTGTGTAATACGCCATGGATCATATATAGACTATATAAAGAGTATAAGTTGAAATCTATATATAAGCAATTGTGTTTTCATAGATTTTCGAAGCCCTCAACCTACTTCCAGAGTGCAGAAAGGTTAGCTCAACCTCGCAATGTTAGCAAGTTTGTCCATTGACTGCAAGAGGTCGGGGAATGTCTGCAAATTGTACACACAAGCCCAAAGACAACTCGTTCAGTGGGTGAAGAGTTGAGCTTAGTACCATGCAGGTGGCAGCAAAATGATTGGAATTGTCATTCTCTTTGAAGCCTTACATGCTATAAAGGCATCCATTTGTGCATGCATTGTACACGCATCAAACATGCATTTTCTTAGCTGCCACTGGATTCTCTGACAGACAGGAAGTTTTGGCTCGTACTACGCAACTCGAGAAGATGTGTTGTTTTAGGGATGCTTTTGGTTGCATTGACACTCCATGCACATGGAGTCACAGGTGTTGTAACCATGATTTCGATTGAGTCTAAATTTTGGAGGCTTCCAACCCCTGAACCCTAAACCCAATGCCTTCAGCATGTTCTTCAGTCTCAGGACTTGTCTCTCGCGTTGACTGCGCAAGATGTCCTGCTCTCCGAGCAGGTGTTGCAGCGCGCGTGGTCGTGGAGACCTTGAGCTCCAGCTGTAGCCAAGGAAATTGTCCTCATTTGCCTGCATTTGTGTGATAGCTGGAGAAATACCTTTGCCTGATAGAATGATGCATAGCCTTCAGGGTCTAGCTGACTCACGGCGCTGACATTCCATGCTTTCTTTCACTTGCGGCGAGGGAGGTCTCTTCGTTGTGCGTCGGATTTTGAAGGCCTTTAGCCACGCAGCAGAACTGGCCGCGCATCTTCGAACATGCCAGATCCTACTGTGCGCCTGTTCCTTGGACCTTTTTTGTGGGCCACAGGGTTGCAGTGATAAATTGTTTGCAGTGCCGAACCAACAGCACCTGCACCTAAAAGCAAACATACCGCACCATGTAATATAAACGTGGCGATGTACCTTATGTCGCTCAGCATCTCTCATTGGCACTGCTTCTTCACCGTCATCGGTTTCATGGTAATTCGATAGTGCCTCGCAGTAATGTGTCCCGTTATGCGATCTTTACTGGGCACGAGAAGTCTGCATTCAGCAAGATCGCCTTGCTCGCAGGCTAGCGACAGAGTGACAGGCAGCGAATGGCTTCCGAGACGATCTCCGAAAGAATGCCCTTCGTGATCAGGTCGTGGACCGTGGAGACCTGTGAGCCCCACATGCAATCAACGAGCTTGCGCATGCTTGAGGGCACCTGTGTGAGTGAAATACCCCTCCATGGTAGACTGGTGCACAGCATTTTGAATCTAGCTGGCTCGCATCGCTGCATTGCATCCAATCTATACACCTATAGAAACAGGTGCAACCTGCGTCGATTCCCAAGGTTTGTGCTTGGGAACGGTATGGAACGGTACCAGCAAAGTCAGGGACAGCGAATGATGTCCTTGGTTTTAAGTGCGAGCAGCTGTTTGGATCCGTTTCCAGAAAGTGGCCTAACACCAAACAGGTGCACAGGTATGAATCTTCATCCCAAGAAAGTTCATCCTGGCATATATGTTAGCCGTGAAGACTTCTCTCCACCAGCTGCTTTTGCATTGTGCGTGTCCCGAGCAGATTCTAGCCTAGCGCAGTCTGGGAGTTGAAGGTGTTCAAGTCCAAGGCGCAGCCAGCATTCAGAAGTCCGATGAGGCGGCGGGCAGGCTCTCCAGCATGAGCCATAGCGCCACTGGCATGCTGGCATGTCCTGAAGTCCTGAAGCACTTGTACGCACACCACGTCAAGATGTTCAGAAATTCAGCCCATGGACTTTTGGACTCTGTTTGGTGGGCTTCACCTCATGTGATGTGGGCAGTTGATTCGATCGGATGTGAAATGCTCAGATAGTTGTCCCATGTACAGTCTTTGGCGCATTTTGGGAAGCCTCGGTATGTTGGATACCCGAACCCTGACCATAAGAGCCCATGGACAGCTTCCGTTGTCTCTCCTTCATTTGCAGCAGACACTGCGTGGCCGGGCCTGTTGTCCTTCCAGGAGTTATACCCGATTCGGGCAACATACCGGCAGGTTCGGCAGCAGGAGCTACGTTTCATGAAGCGCTCAGACACGCATCATGCGAACATGTTGAGCAAACCCTCCTGTAGGCCTTCGGGCATGTTGCAGTGGGCTTCACCTTTCTAGACAAAAGCAGCTGCTTGGATCTGTTTCCGTAGGATGGCCCAACACCAACCAGGTGCACAGTGCATAGGTCCTGATTGGCGTCCCAAGCTAGTCGTGGCCGACAGTGAGTCTGGTGTCCACGCAGGCACAGCAGCGTTCTCGCGACGGCTGTCTTGACATGCACTGTTTCTTTGCCGGTTTGACTACCTTTCCATGCTTGCACCATGCGCCGTCCTTGCAGATTCTGTTCATGAAAGCCTGGTCTGCAAGTTGAGGGCGTCCAAGCTTCCAAGATGCAACTGTTCTTTCACTCGGAAGCCTGATGAGGTCTGCGGCAGGCATCTCAGCATGAGCCCTAGCGCCACCGGCGTTTCCAACAGCGTTCATGCACACATCACGCGAAGACTGTTGGGCTGATGAGAGACTAGCATGTGCTTGGATCGGTTTCCAGAAGGCGGCTGCCTGCGCCCAAGTTTCGCAAGAGACAGCTGTTCCTCTAGGGTCCGATGCGCCCCTGCCTAGAATCCTGTGCTGAGACCTCAAAGTTTTGTCGGCCATTTTTTGTTTTAGCACATGTGGGCCTAGCCTGAAGGATTTTATTTTGCACATAGTGGGGGCTGACCATGTCAGCTTCCGGGGTCAGGCCTTGAGGATTCTATCCCCGGAATCAAAGGCGTAATGGTCCCTTGAAGCGTTGTAGAGGTCGTGACTTGGGGCCCCTAAGATTTTAGCCTTGAACTTGTCCGCCTGGTTTTGAGGAGTTAGGCCACGGTTTGTTTCCAGTCTGGTGTGGCCCAGCAAAATCTTCAAATTGTGAGGGCTCAGGCCCAAAAAAAGATCACTTGGCAAAGGGGTCAGGCCCCAGGAATCTATTGTGATAAATTCCTGGGCTTGATCCCCGCCATGTATGTCCAACCCCTATTGTTCTTGCACTCGAAAGCCCCAGCGTGAGCCATAGCGCTACTGGCATGCTGGCATGTCCTGAAGTCCTGAAGCACTCGTACGCACACTGCGTCAAGATGTTCAGAAATTCAGCCCATGGACTTTTGGACCCTTTTTGGTGGGCTTCACCTCATGTGTGGGCAGTTGATTCGATCGGATGTGAAATGCTCAGATAGTTGTCCCATGTACAGTCTTTGGCGCATTTTGGGAAGCCTCGGTATGTTGGATACCCGAACCCTGACCATAAGAGCCCATGGACAGCTTCCGTTGTCTCTCCTTCATTTGCAGCAGACACTGCGTGGCCGGGCCTGTTGTCCTTCCAGGAGTTATACCCGATTCGGGCAACATACCGGCAGTTCGGCAGCAGGAGCTACGTTTCATGAAGCGCTCAGACACGCATCATGCGAACATGTTGAGCAATGAGACGCCATACTGCTTGGTGCCATATTCATACATTCGGGCACGGCGTGCACAAAGGGGATATCAATAACCGGGTTTTGACAAGCCGACAGCTTTGGGGGGAATGACGCAGAACTTCGTCCAAGGTGTGGGCCTTCGTTTAACCTTCGTCGAAAAATGCCTTGGTAGCTTCAGTTTGTCTGAGAAGGCTAAAGGTGGCTTCGGTTCATAAATGCTTTGGGCCCTTGGACTAGGGTTCGTCCAGGCATTCTGCGTTCGCCAAAGTTCGCTTGAGGCTCCACAGCGTTGCCCCCGTTTATTTGAGCCCGGCTTCTGGCACTCGCTTCGTCCAAGGGCTGCCAGCCATATCCCTTTCGCCCATTCTGCTTGGTTTGCCCCTTATTTCAGATTGCTCCACCGATAAAATGTCTTGAGGCACCCCCTAACGTGGGAAGTGGTCAGGCATTAAAATGTATTAATGGGCTCCCTAATGCCTTCCACCTATGAGATCCCGTGCCTTCCAGCATCAGAGTCTACTCAAACAGAAATTACATCATGCATCCATGGCATCATCTCAACTCTGCATTCTCCCTCGCTCTGCTCTTAGTATTGTGGCCCTGCATGCGTCGAATGCTTCGTCGCACAGACACCTTCTAACGCTCCACAAGGCAAATGCCACACATTCCTTGTCCTAGACCCTTACTCAATGGTGTACATCTCGAAGCCCAGGTCCAGGATGGTCCACTGCTCCTTATCAGGCAAGCACGGACGAGCTTGGGCCCCCCCAAGTTGAAGCCCTCCTCCCAACCCCTGGAAACACATCCTTTAACTTCCCTCCCGGCCAGGTTGGAAGTCTACGTTCTTGCGCCCTTCCCCCAGAAATCTTTCTGACCATGTCCAACCCAAGAAGGTTCTTGGCACAAACTGAGCTTAATGACGGGTTGAAAGCCACTGCATGCTACCGCAAGTCGTTTCTGTGCCTAATTCCAGTCCTGGCGACATATCTCCCCAGCTTCCTCAAGGCATTCCATTTTGTCATGAGACCAACGGAAAATGTCTTGGAGACGGCGGCATAGGATGTAGAAATTGTAAACGGGATTATTTCAGAGGTTGGCCCCCAAACGTCAAGAAGGGGCACAGGTCTGAGTCGGCGTCCTAAGCTGATAGTTCCCATCATTCATTCTGGGGTATACGCAGGCAGAGGAAAGTTCTTGAGACGACTGCCTTGAGATGCAGTCGCAGCATGTGAGAGCAGAGCAAAACAAATCCCGACAGCTGCCTTCAGATGTGCTGGCTTTAGGCTCTGTGTAGATCTCCCGAGGATCAGACAGCAGCTGTATGCCAAGTCGACGTAAAAGGTCATAGGTGTTTTGATTGTTTTTGGTTGTAAGGGCGACCTCTTTCAGGCAAGCCTTGCCAAGAAGGGTTTGGCAGCAGGAGCCATGCATGGCCGTTGAGCAGTTTCTTAAGCCCTGATGCATACATCATGTGAACATATTCAGCAGTTCCGCGCGGGAACTCTCGGGCATCTTGCGGTGGGCTTGACTTTATGCGACGCGAGCAGCTGCCTGGATCGGTTTCCAGAAGGTGACCCAACAGCAAGCAGGTGCACTGTTGGTCCAAATCGTTGTGCTAAGCTACGCATTGCGGGCCTTACGTCTGGTGCGTATTTTTGCCGTGGAGACTTCTCGCGACTAGCTGCTTTTCCGTTGTGCGCACCCCATTGTGCGCACTTCACACAGATTCTAGCCTAGTCATGGATGTGCAGTCTGGAAGTTGGGGGTGGTCAAGTTTCGCCAGCTGTTCTAGCACTCGGAAGCCTGATAACACCTCTGGCAGGCTCCTCAACGTGAGACATGGCGTCACTGGCATTTCATGATTTTTACGTGAACACGTTCCAAAACTCCTTCCCGTCACTGTTGAGCGCGTTACGGCGGGCTTCTCCTGGGAAGTCTTGGTATCTTGGATACCCGAACCCTCCTAACCATGCGAGCCCCTCTCCTTCATTTGCAGCAGACACGTTCCTTGCAGCCTGCGTGGCCGGGCCTGTTGTCCTTCCATGAGTCACAGCCGATTCGGGCAACAGGCGCTCAGACCCGCATTGTGCGAACATGTTCAGCAATCCCACTTGTGTGCTTTTCGGCATGTTGCGGCGGGAGCCATCTGTTTCGTGAAAAGCAGCTGCTTGGATCCGTGGCCGGAAGGTGGTCTGACACCAACCAGGTGCACAGGTCTGAATCGGCGTCGCAAACTACTTCTGGCCGATATTTCTTCTGGCGTATATGTTTGCTGTGGAGAATTCTCACGTCTAAGAGCTTTCGCATCCTGCACGTTTATGCACATTCTAGCTTAGTTGTGGAAGGGCAGCCTGGAAGCTGGAGGCGTCCAAGTTTCGCAAGGCGCAGCTGTTCTTGCACTCGGAACCCTGGTAATGGCTGTGTGAGCCAGTTCCTGAAGCCCTCGGACATGCATCATGTGAATATGGTCTTCAATTCCAGCTTCGTGAGCTTTGCCTTGTGAGACACGAGCAGCTGCTTGGATCCATTTTCACCAAGCAGGTGCACAGGCACGAATCGGCATCTTAAGCTGATTATTCCCAACATTCATTCTGGCGTAGATGCAAGTATTGCAAGAGTTCAAGCTTTACAGCGTAGACACCTGGCTCCTTGCAAAGGGAGCTTGCTGGAACATGGCAAGCGGCTGTGGATTGCATTGTGTCTGGATTTAATGCACATGGGGCGGGGTCGTCAATTTTTCGCACGACAGCTGTCTTGAGAAGGACCTCTGTAGAAAGGGGGCGCATGGGTGCCGCTTAAGCTGCTTGGCTTTCGGATAAAGGGGGTCAACTTTAGCAAGGCCCCGCCCGCCTCTCAAAGGATGTGAGCACAATGATTCGTAATTAGATGTGCACTTGTCTTTGCAGCTACTCCTCATGCTAGATCCTGACTAGTTTGGGGCACTGCCCCCAAACACAAGAGGATGAAGGGTCTCCAAGTAATGTAGGATCTGTAAAGCAGATTTGTTTGGGTGTGGCCGTTGGCCACGAAGGTCTTGGAGGTAGGGCCTGTCACATGATTTCCATTTGTAATTCAGGCCCCCAACTTCGCACAATTGGGCACCACCAAATCATTCTAGGGGTGCTGAGCAATTTCCTCGAAGCTTCTCCTTGCCAACTCTGCCACTTCGGCAGCTTCTGCAGGAGATTGTTCCACTTCTGCCAGTGGAAGTCTCTGCACACAATTCAGGCCACATTGTGGGCGGCACCTCGTGCGATGCACGCAGCTGCTAAGCAGATGCAGTAGATGCGCAGCTCCGAAGCGGGCAGAACCTAAGCGGTTTCTTCCCGACATGTCCGTCTCTGCAAGCCATGCAAGGCTCTCAGGACTAGCTCTCTTTGCTATTTGCGCCCTCCATGCAGATTCTGTAAATGGACATGTAGCCCCTGGGCAATGTGGGTGTGCAGGTTTCGCTAGGCTTGTCGTGATGACCCAAAGAAAAACTTTTAGGTCTCGAAGTAGAGATTGGAGACTCAACCCGACTCAGCCCATCCACGTTAAGGTGCGCTTTGCCTTGTGTCATGCGAGCAGCTGTTTCGACCGATTGCAGACTCCTCAGATAATTGTTCCGTGGACAGATTTCACTACCTCTCCTCCATCTGCAGCAGACATGTTCCGCCGGGCCGGGTTCGGACTATAGAACCATCCCAAACAAACTGGGATTTTAAATGATTATACATGATCAGGAGAATAGGGGGTCTATTCGAGAACGGGGAAATCTTGTCGGTTCCTCGAGGAATTGGCAGGGCAGGGCAGGACTCCTTGCGGTCCAGCTGAGAGCTCCTGATTCGGCCACTGCAATATTCTTAGTCCGTTTGGGAGGGAAGTTCGCTCTTTTCCGTCCATAAGGATCGGAGCCCAGCATTTGATTATTCGCGTCGCAGCCTGCAGGACCTGTCTTCTGCTGAGTGACCAACCTCCTCCACCTTTCATGAACTGCCTGTAAAGCTACTAAGTTTTTCAAAAGCGCCCCTACGTTGCGTGCAGTAGAGGGTGAAAATCGTGTCCTGAAGACCCCTCCTTGATGACTTTCTTCGCAAATCTCCCTGCTCTCCCCCACTTCGCACCCACTGAAGCAGGCGAATCCTTAGTTCTGCCGCTTGACTGAAGAGTGCATGTTGGTGAGCGCAACGTGGGCCATTTCCCCTTCTCCAGGTCTCCTCTATCAGAAGCTGTGATGTTTAAGCCTTTCGACCTTGCAGCAGGCAGCACAAACTCGCACTGAAGGCCACGTTGGCTGGCAGCATTTTCTGATGGAGGGCCAGCTGGGCCTGCTGTGGTTCCATTTCTCGTCTGCAAGCGCTAAGATGATGGCCTCTCGGGCCCTGAGCGCTGTGACCCCTGGGCACTTCCTGATCCCTGGGAGGCACACTGCTCAGAGTAGATTTGGCAGCCTCTCACCTCTGGAGCAGAAGGTTTCATGCATGTGAGAGTGGGCAGTTGGGGAGGCGAGTCAGGACATGGCTGTTCCAGGATGATACAGGTCAGTTATGCATGGGTTAGCATGGAGGGGTCAGGCCGGGGATACATTTTCACCTAAACTCAGCCCATGGATTTTACCTGGGCAAACTCTTGCCATGAATCGTGGATTTAGCCCAGAAAACTCTGGCTGTGTTGATTGCAGATCCTGGGTATAACGAGCCCGGATCAGGATGCTCCAGATGCCCCAGTCAAAGCTTCAACTTCGGCTTTCAGGCCGTGAGCAGGCAGGGATACAATTCTCATATCTGCGCGAATGGACATTGTAACATACATTGATCGCACTTAAGTATCTGACAAGAAGTGTGCAGGAGTTCTCTCTCCGGTTACACTGCTAGACAAGCAGTGCCAGTGCTCTTGCACGCCACGAGTCCTTCAGAGCAAACATGCTCTGGCGTAAAGAAAGCCGTCGCCGGGCCGGGGCTGCAGGACAGGTGTTGAGGTAGCAGAGACAGCTCTTGCTGACTGGTGTTTCAAGACCCTTTCAGGCTGTCGTGCTTGCCTGTCGCCTGTGAAAGCTCAATTCCTGTTTCATGTGAAGAACGACTGTAGAGCACTTGCGGCGTGGTAGCGATCTGCCCACTGCCAAGCTACAGCGGCAACATTGCACAGGTCACAGGTCCGGCTCGCCCTCCAAAGCAGATCCTCCCTTACACCCATGTATATGCACGCTGCGCAGAGTTGTCGCGTCTAGCCTGGAAGCCCGTCGAGGGTGCCTAAGCTTTGCAAGATATAAGCCTTAGAGAAGATCTTCGCCTGATCAGTATTCAAACTTTGGCCAGACAGACTAGCCTTCCTCTGCCGGAGTCACATGCTGCCCCTATTCTTTCCATATTCCTTCCACAGCAGAGATGTCCTGCAACTGCCTTCCTCCCCCATTGCTAATATGATGCCTCTCAAACACTGCAGTCTCCAGCACGGCTATTGTTCTGTGCTTTCGTGGGTGCGTAAGCGACATGGCAGGGGACCATGCAAGGTGCATGATGCACAGAGGATACTGAGCAGTGAACGCACTCCCAGGCCTCAGGCCTCTGAGAGTGCGCAAGCTTTGGGGGGAATGAAGAGCTCACGCAGAGCACGTCCAGTGTAATGGTGACCTTCCCGCCACGGCCAGAACAGTAAAGAAGGCCAAGCAGGTGCACAGGTCCAGCTTGGGCTCAAAAGCTGATTCTTACCAACATTCGTTGTAGTGTGTGTGAAGGGGCTTTCCACGTGCTCGGAAGTCTGCATGAAAATGCCTGGCAATTGCAATGCCGCCAAAAAACGATCATGCCTTCGCCGTCGCAGCTTCAGATTGCAAGCCATGGCTGGCAGCCATTAAGCTCATGCAAGCTTTCTAGCGATTTCTGGATGGATGCGTGCTCTAAGCTGTCATCTACCAAGATCTACCACGTAGCGGGTATGGCAAAGGCACGGAGGCATGTTGGTTGGAGACGGAGATGTGTTCCGTACCCTGCACGCTCATGTCCTGGGACTCAAGCTCTCCAGTCGGACCTTGATGTTGGCTTATGCACTATCAATACAAACTCCAAGATGGCCATGGCATCAACCCCCTGCGTCGCCTTTGCCACTCCTCATGCGCGTGCCTGAAGTGAGGCATTTGCGGTATCGAAAAAAGGTGCATCTTGGTGCAATCCTTTGTGGCTCTTTCTGCAGCGGCAAGCAGCTGACATGCACTGAATCCCAGCACCAACCCTGTAAAGACAACTGAGCCTTTAAAGGCTATGTGGCAAAGACAGAGAGACATGGCAGATGCGGGCCTCTGTCAGTTCATTGTTGTTGCAGCCTTGCAGGTCCTTTGCGCCAGCACGGCCAGAACTGCGTGCATGTGCTGTCCCAGCTGTCCAAGCACACACTATGCGCTGTGGTGGCAAAGACTGGCCGATCTTGCAGATGTATGCCTGTGCCATGTGCGGCAGTGCTGCGCAAAGCATGGCCGTATGCAGTTGCCAGCAGTTCAGGCAGCCATCGACCACGGTGACCATGATGTCAGCTGGGGGAAGCGCTTGTGGATGCTACGGGAGGCTAGTTGATCGTTCCATCTTCTGCAACATCAGGCAAAGCTTTTTCCCCGTTTCCAGGACGCCCCTTGCCAAAAGCCTTCGATGTGCTCCAAACCGAAGTGATAGAAAGTCCTCCTGCAAGGAAGATGCTTCACCGTTATCCCCACGCCAGTCATCTTGGAAGCTGCAGATGCACTGAAGGCACCCCACCGCCCACCAAAGCTGCTCATTTTTTCGGCACCGACAAGTGTGGCTTCTAGCTCTGGAATTACCATGCCATCCACATCCCAGTTTGTCTGTGTTCTCTCTGCAGATGCGCCCAAGCTCAGGATGTTGAGGTTGCTAGGCACTTCAGCGGAGGATGGCCAGGTTGTGCTACCAGCCGTCTTTGCAGTCCAGCACGCCCGGTATCCCAACAGAAGCTCTCCAAGCAAGCTGCAGTCCAGCAGACGCCCTGAACCCGCATGGCTTGTGCGGACACGGCAAGCTTTCAGGATGCGCCCGCATCCCATTTTGCCGTTGTCCATCTTGCCCATGTGCCGAAGCTTGAGGTGCAAGTTGCTGGCTACTCCAGCGAAGGGCTTGCAGGTCCAACACGAGCCAGCTACCCAAGCCAAGCTTCTGCTGTCCAGGTGCATGGCAGTCCGACTATCACGAGCCGGGGTGCATGTTGTGTTATTGGTCGAGGTTTCCAAAGGCATAAGCCAATGCTAGGCTGCTAGGCCGATAGGCGTCACTCACCCTTCGTTTCCCTTTACTCAAATGCGCTAACCTGCAGTTGACACCTTGCATCTGCCATTGTGGCCTGTGCCAAGGCAGCTGAATGATGCTAAACCAAGATGAACTCCAAACTGGCAGCGGCTGCTATGGCGGATCGCACCCCTGCAGTGCTTTTGTGCTCTTATACAGACACGTTGCTTGCTTATGCGTTTTCACGGTGTTGAGCTGGGACAACATTGCAACCAGTTAGTAAAAATCTCGGATTTCTACATGATCTTCATGCCACGCACACAGATGCACTGACTCCTCTTTTGGCAGCTCGCCCTGACTGGCAGGCCATCCGCCAACTACATCAGCTATAGACTAAATTCCTCAAAGGGGATGATATCGCATGTCAGGGGGATATAAGGAGTTCAGACCATAGCTCACATCATCCGACTTTGCTGTTATCCTCTCTGCCCATGCGCCGATGCTCAGGCTGCTGAGGTAGACACTTCGGCGGAGGATTGCCAGGTCGTTTTGCCAGGCGTAAGGTTGCGCCAAGCATGCTGCAGTCCAGCAATCGCCTCCGTGTCATGACGTCAGGTTTCAGTTCACGAAGGTTTTTTGAAGGTTTTTGAGACATGGCTTCACAGAAGGCTGCCTTGCAAAATGGCCGCCAAAGACGTCGCGTTTTATAGGTCGGCCTTTCAGGGCGGACTGCCAACCTGGATGAGATTGTAGCGGTAACCAAGGCAGTGGCGGCGAGACCAATCGATCCCAACTGTTGCAAAGCCACATGACATGTTTTTGCACCTCGTCCTGGCTTCTTGCCCACTCGCCCTTGTTCGCCCTTTCTTCAGATTCGTTCACATGCAGTTGACCCCTTGCCTCTGGCCATAAAGGTCTGAGTGAAGATAGCTGCAGGTACTTGTAAACACCATGAACTACGAAGCCTCCACTGCAGCTACGGCATCTACGGCAGATCAGATCCCTGCCGCACTTTTGTACCATCGTACATCCGCAGACATGTTGCTTATGTCAGGTGCTGCCGCAGTGGCTCCAAACCGCGCCACGTCTTTGGGGCATTTCCGGCTTCACATGTTCATTGGCTCTGTCTGGGGACAGCTTTGGATCCAGCCGCAGATTATTTTGCTACATCTGGGGCAGGGATGAGGCGAGACCGCGGGGCCATCGACATCCTCGACATGAGCACACACCGTCAGGCCAGGTAGATATATCTATGCTGGGATGGTGAGGCGGCATTCGAAGGTTCAGATGAAGGCTCCGCAACATCTCACAACGAGTTTTTCGGCAGTGACATCAGGGGGGGACAATGCCCAGATCTGTCTTGTCAAGGCCTGCTGCAAAACATCAATGCTTGCAAGGGTCCTCGGGCGACTCAGGCGTTCTGCAAAGTGTTGTGAGGTGAGGGCGGGCGCGTGGACTGCCGGGCGGCAAGACTGATCTGAAAATTACCCACGGACTCTACAGTGAACATGACTGACATTTTGGCGTTTCGGGCTTAGTTCCCTTGACAACACCATAAAAGGAGGCATCTAGGGGACCCTAGTTAAGCGGATCTGACATGACTCGAAACGGACTCTGCGGATTTCAGGACTTTCCGAGATTAACTGACCACAAGTTCTCATACTTTGACGAACGGGCTCCCGTCAAGCGTTGTGGTGAGGGGTGCTCGTTTCATGTTCGGTTAGAAGGAAGCTTTGAACGGTCATCAATCTACTTGTTTGACAGAGAGTTTAGAGAGTTTTCCGTAGCAGTGTCGGTGAGTGCATATCTACCTAACTGATGGACCACACTAACATCACGACCTTCTGAGAGAAATGATGAGCACGAGGGTTTGCCCCCACGACTCCTGGAAAAGCATATTGATTGGGTTAAATATCTATAAATAAATAAATAAATATATATATATATATATTTATATTTGGTGTATATTGGAGTAGTGGAAAAGAAAATGGAAACTACTAGATCCTTTTTGGGGTATATATATACACACATACACATCTATATACATGTATACAGTACTTCCAGCAGCAGGAGGCGCACCTTTTTAGCGCACTTTGTGAAAGGCTGCTTGCATAGATTGAATCGTTAGGTCTCACTCTGTTAGGCTACCGATGCTAGTAATATCGCCTTCTTTGAAATTCCTTGCTTCTCACTCCGTACCCTTTCTACCCAGACTTTTGAAATTTAGCACCTCCATATGAGTGCGGAGGCGCTGCTAATTTGCATCGAAAGAGAGTCGTAACAAATGCTTTGGCATGACTTTTGACAAGCACCTCTCTAAACATGAAAAACATTTCTTGGAGTATCAACCGTTTCTCGTGCTCGTGTACCTCCGATGTACTAGGAGCATTTAGGAGCTTAATGCTGAAGTCAGCCTGGACTGGAGTTACAGGTCACTGCTGATGCGCGTTTTGAGCAAAAGACCCGGCTCAAGATAACAGCCAGACGCCGATGATGAAGAGGTTGGCCTTGGCCGTTCTTCCCTGGTTCGTGCAATGCTTCTTGATCCTGTACCTGCTTCGGATTGAGGTGGCAAATTCTGAGGTTTCGGAGAGGCAACTCAAACAGACGGTTGCGACAAATCGTGTGAACACCATAAGTTCGAGCGAGCTATCTGTGCCAAACGTTTTCGAAGGATTTCACTGCCCTGGTCACTGGACAGCACTGGTAACAACCCATGTGACGCTAGGCATTCTTCTAAGCCTCAGCTTCTACGTGACGCTAGCATGTACGGTTTGGCTGGGCATGTACTTATATTTTCCACCGCGCCGGCTTGAGCACCGCAGGGACATCTGGTGTGTAACGTGGATTTTGCCAATGTTTCTTGCAGTGCTTTTGGGCTTGCTCATCTCCGGGCTGGTGGCCAAGCACTTACGCGGAAGACTGCAAGTGTCATTGCCTAATCACTGGTGGCAAGTGACGCGCTGCCGCGTATCTTGGCTAACTCAGCCCCAAGCCGTGCTCCCCATGGGCTGCGGTGAGAATCTAAGCCTTGCCACACAGCGCCAACGGTTAGAGTACTACCTGTCCTTCGTCGTGCTCTTGATGTTGGCTGCGACTTTCATTGGCTTCTGCCTTACCAGTGTCAGGGCTATCCTGCGAGTGCTGTGTGAGGTCTGCAGTAGTGTCGCCCGTCGTACAGAGTCCAGAGCCATTTACGATCCGCTGGAACCCAACACAAACACAAGCGAAGCTGAAGCTCCAGAAGCGCCGAGGGCCACGGACATGCCAGTAACCCTTTGCGTGTTAACGTTTCATGCGCTCTTCGCTGGGCTTTCATTGTGGTCGATGGCAACAGGTCACTTAAACGTGCAACATGGTCTCTGCTGGGAGCTTTGGCTAGCATGGGTGGCGGTTATGCTCTCCATTTCGCTGATTCAAGCATTCTACTTCACAGTTTGCCTGCCTGCAGAAGCCCGTCTGCCTGGATGGGGATTGGCCATCGTCATGCCTGTCCTGCCAGTTCTGGGCGAGCCACTGGACATCTTCAAAGACTGGCTGTTCATTGGTTTAGCATTATCGCAGAGGATGGGCTTTGTTCGTGTAGCATGCTCGATAGGAGTTCTAGCTGTCTATAACAGATTAGGGTCTTGTAAGTTTGAAAGTTGTGGTATGTCAAAGCCCGCAGGACCTGGCCCAGTGTCATGATGGCTGGCACAGGTGTTGGCATCCTCATCGCCTCAAACGTCTACATGCTACGATACCATCCAAAAGAGCTGGCTGCAGGTCTGCTTCCTGTCCGAGCTGTGGGGCTGATTGCATGGTCTGGGCGCCCACCAGAAAATCTGATGATGAAGCAGACCTCCCCCGCGAAGCTGGCAGTGGCCATCACAGAGGACCTGCCTCAGGCAGGCCTTCAGTCACTCTTTGTGCTAGTCTATGGAGGTTCCCCGATTCAACACTTCTTTATCATCGTCTCTGTGCTGAAGGCTTTGGCATGCCTGGTCTTGCGGGCGACCATCATGCAGAACGAAGGCCGCTTCGGGGATGCCTACGAGGCGCTAGTGGTTTACTACCGTTTGACGTGGACGCTTGCGAGAACAGTCTTGGGTGAGAACAGCACGTTTGCCTTGGAGGCTAGGCACAACTTGGGGAAGTCGCTTAGCGACCTCGGCCGCCATGCGGAGGCCCTGGACGTGTTCAGGGATGTGCTGGCCGCAAAGGAACAGGCCTTGGGGCTTATGCACCCATCCACTTTGCAAACCCAAGACAACATCGCAGTTCAGATGAGCGAGCTCGGCCAGAATGTTGAAGCTCTGGCTGCGTGGACAGAGCTGCTAGCTGCTCAACAGCAGGCCCTGGGGCCCACTCATCCTGACACGTTGAGGAGCAAGGGCAACTTTGCAAAGTCGCTGAGACATGTTGGCCAGCACAGCGATGCGGTGGATGTCTTTCGAGAGGCGAGAGTTTTCCGAGTAATTTATGTCCCAATTGACCTGTATCCCAGGTTCCATATTTATGAAGATGTGCTTTTTCTCGGATACGCATATGGGTTGGGACAGTTTCGAGTTCAGGGTCTGGGGTCGCGGTCGCGGTTTTCATTTTTTGGATCCTTGGACCCCCTTCGTCAGCACAATGGAGGATGCCAGCAGCAGATTACGGGTTTGGGCCACATGCGGAACGTAATCCACTGTGGACTCGACCTAATGTAAATCTTTGGTCACGTTGGAGGATTAGTTTTCATAGGAAAACCAAACCATTCTAATACATCCTCAAGAGTGCGATTCATCATCCTCATTTCTTGTTGTACATTCAAGAGTTTCTGAGAATCGTTCTTGACAAACTCCTGGTTGTGGCCTTCACCCTGCACATCTATCAATGTCATATCGACTTACCTCCTTGAAAGGAAGCCGGCTTTTGAGAATGTCCAAGGTACTGGCTGCTCAGCAGCAGGCCCTGGGGCATAATCACCCTGACACCTTAGCCACTCAAAAGGGCCTGGCAGTTTCGTTGCAGAAGCTCGCCTTCCACGCCGAAGCTTTGGATGTCTTCAGGGAGGTGCTGGCTGCAAAGCAGCATGCCCTTGGGCCCACTCACCCAGACACACTGAGAGTTCAGGCGAGCGTTGCCATCTCCTTGCGGAAGAATGGCCGCCTTTCCGAAGCTCTGGATGTGCAGAGGGAGGTCTTGTCTACACAGCAACAATGCCTTGGACCTACGCACCCTGACAGTCTGAGAACAGAGGGCAACTTTGGACTCTTGTTGGTAGACTTGAAGCACCATGCTGAAGCTCTGCATGTTTTGCAAGAGGTGCTCGCTGCCAAACAGGAGGTCCTGGGACCTACTCACCCCTCCACTCTGGCAACTCAGCTAGGACTTGCAACATCACTGACGGAGCTGGATCGCCAGACTGAGGCCGCGGATGTTTTGAAAGAGGTGCTGGCTGCTCAGCAGCAGGTTCTGGGCTGCTCTCACCCTGCCACTTTGGATACCCAGAACAGCCTTGCTGAGTTGCTCAGCGGTCTTTGTCGAGTTGAAGCCGAAGCTCTGAGAGCTCAAGTTGAAGGTACGTTTGATTCTCATGATCCTGCATGACCCTCAATATGCTAGATACCATCATCTCCAACGTTTGGGGTACTCAGGGTCATGCAGGATTTCTCACATGAACTGGAGTACGTGCTGGCAAGGTTGCTAGTGTCAGATTGATTGCTCCGATGAGTCGCCAGTGCTGTCAGCTGTGTGCTTTCTGGTTTTACGCATCACAGTGCTGAAGGATGTAGACGCTCGAAGAGTGCTGAATTTATGTGCTTGGTGTGCAACACCTCAAACTCGGTTGGCTTTGTCCAGACGGATTTATGTCTCAGTCCTGTTATGTTGTTACTGAGAGGCTTGGATCAATCACCCCTATAACAAGTATTTGATACCCATACATATCAATACAGGGTTACAGGCCTTTCTTCATCATCCCTACATCTGGAATCCTGAGCCCTCCACTGTCAACCCTAAACCTTGCATTCATGGGTGGCATCCTGCTGAGATGTTTGGAACTCTGGAGGTGCGGCTTCAATGAAACCAAGAGTCTAAGAGTCCTTGTGATGAAACGAAGCCCCTCAGAGACCTTAAACCATAGGTGCTACACTCAGGATTCTGATGCTTCCGACTGAGTAGTCTAAGGGCTAATGCCGGGGCCGCGATACCAATGAAGGAGAACTGTCAGGGGATACTACTCCTAAAGGTTCAGGCCTCAACGCGACAGTGCGTTCTTCAAAAGGCAACTTGGCATGATACTCCCAAGTGCAGTCCCTGTCCTCCGGAAGCTTACAGCCTGAACCCAAAGGCCAAAACCCGCAAGTTTGCCGTGATTGTAATGCATCTCGGTGTGCCCCTCTTTACCCCTAGGACGGCCAGGTCTTGCGCCTTGCGACTATAAGCCCTCTACAGGAATGTGCTTGGGGCTGACAGCTGGGTTCCCAAGATCGTTGATGTGTTGGGCCATTTCTACACATTCCGGACTATATACTACTGGGGCATATACAGAGGACCTATTACCCAGGTGGATTACGGATGCGAGTTTCAAAGCGCCAGGTGTCTTGTAATTATGGAGAGATATTTGCCCAAGCCCAAAAACCCCTCAAGCATAAGCCCTGAACTCAGGATCCTAAATCTTGAGCAGTTTTTAAGCAAGCAAGCCCGTCTGTAGTCCAGGGGTTCCGCAGCCATAACCTCTCAGCCATGGGCAGGATTCAACTCATGCTCCACTCGTCATTTCATCACGGTCACCTTCCACAAGAAGTTTCACAGGATCGATACGCTTTTTGGAAGCCTATAGATATCCTTCTAGCCCTTTGTAGAGGCCCTTGATGTGGGCCTTTAGTTACCAGAACCCTGACATAGACCCTGTCTTGCCCTTCCCCCCGCAAGAAACTTTAGTCTTTTTATCAGCAGCACACGCGACACTTTGAAGCTTGAAGCTGGGCAGCCTCCGCCCTACAGGCAGTGGCAGGGTCGTGTAGGGTGAAGGGTCTGGGGCTTGGGGTTTGGATAAGTTTCCAGAGTCTGAGTTTGCGGCTGAAGGTTTGGGATTGGAGATTGGGATCAAACTCTTCTTGTGGCGGTCGCACATGTCTTGTGATGGTGCATTCAGACGTGCACCTGTGCCCTATGGTTACCAAATTTGAGGGTTGCATAGGTTAGGGACTTTCAGGAGTCTGCTTCCAAAGGAATTCGGCAAACTGATGCATCTAGCGACAAGGCCACAAGGTTTCAGGCTTAAGCCTTCGGGCTTAGAGGCTTTGGTTTAGGAGTTGACACATAATTGGCTGAGCCTGCAGGGCGGGTTTTGGGTTGTGTGCCAACCCGCCAACCCTTTTTCCCAGTTCCTGGAAGCCACAACTCGACTTCGCTTTTTTGGGTTGATAATTTCAGTGAACACACAACTTTGCAAATAACAGAATGTAGCAATGATGGTAATGATACTGAGGCATGAAGCCCTAGAAAGGCCAAGCCTTATCCCCATGCTTTCACCTCTGAATTCTTTCGACATCAAACCCCGAGCCCTAAATGTAATATCTCTTAACCTAGTCTGAGGGGATGGAGGGGGCCTTAGCGGTCCACCCAGGGCTTTAGCATTTGGGGATTCAAGGTTAGGGATTCAGGGATCTGCAGGCTTGTGAGGCCTCCTTGCGGCGTGTTGCTGCTCTGAAGGTGCACCTCTCTCAATCAACCCCAAAACCCAAACCCGATTCCCAAACCTTATACTGTTTTGGTGATGCTGGGGATACGTGGGGATTGCAGGGTTTTGGTTCATGCTTTAGGCCCTTTACCGCCCTCAGCTTTACAATCCCAAACGCCTGGCTTAGAGTTTAGGGTCCGGGGGTCCAGTCATAGGCCGTTGTTGGCTACCCAGAGTAAGGAAACCTGTGACTTGGTTCGGGCTTTCACAATCCTGATTTTATTTCAGGAACATGCTTAGCATTGAAAGGCTAGAGTCTAGTCGTCAGGGTTGCGCGGAAAAACGAGTGTCACAGCGTAGTACCCATCGTGAGCCTCCACTTCCTTCCGCCTCAAATGCAATCCGGGCTAGACTACTGTCCTTTCGTACGTTTGCATTTGCTTGAACCCTACGTTTTCTAGAGTCAAAAGAAGTCCACATCGAGGTCAAATAATTCTGTCCTGTATTCTGAAAGCAAGACTGCCCCAGAATACCTGCATTGATGAATATACGCAAAAACAATTTCTGAAAGACATATACTATCATATATACATGCACAGAGATGGTTGCAAGAGAGTAACTTGAAAGCCATGCAAGCACAAGGCCCTTGCTTGAAATTGTAGTGGAACGCAAGTCCTAGAACTTAGGCTCTTGACCCTGCAAATTTAGATGTATACATTTCTTCCTCGACCCAGGTCGTGGGCCGTCAGGAAATCCAAACTCTAGGCCCTAGATGACAAAACATTCCAAGCCGCGTGGAGGTGGCTTGGAGGGCCATGGTTGACAATGTCCGGTGGGTCGACGGTGTCCAGTACGTAGATTCTGCGCAGGTCTTGCCTGAAGCTCAGCGAAAGAGGGGACCGGCTCAGGGGCCTTTTGGGCCTTTTGGGGCTTCCTGGGTTTCGAGGTTTTATGATGTTTTATGTGGCTTTAGGGCTTCAGGGCTCTTTAGGCTCTCTCGGGTTCAGTGTGTCTTTCCATCTCACATAGGCAGCAGGTACCATCCTGGCACGAAGGGATCATCTACCTGCATCAAAAGCGGGAGCTTTGTCTTTTTAAAGGCCATGTCTTGAAAGAATTGATGATCGCAACAGTCGTGAGTAAGGATGCAGCTAGACCTACTACCTTGTTCGGTTGCGAGCAACCACAACTGTGTGCGAACCCTCTGTTTCCAAGAGTTCTTAGTTTTGCTGTTGTTCGATTGCCAAGTTTTTTGCAACACATTTTGGAACAGGGGGCATGGCCTCCTTGTCTACTGCCATGCCAGCAAAGCTGGTAGACATAGAAAGGACGCTTTCTAGACGTACCTGCATTACACGTGATTATGTTCATGCAGTGACTTGGTTCTCTGTGGGTTCTTCAAGCAGTGAACTGTAGTTATTTTCAGACCAATGCCTGTCTGCTGTGATTGCAAGTGATGTGCAACCAAACCAGAGGTTGCATTTGGAGTCTTTTTGCGAAGAAAGGTTGAGATCCAAGAGCATTCTCTGTTTTAGCCATACTGTTGCTCTGTGGAATCGGCCAAGAGCATCCGCATGCATGCAAGGCTTCAGACTTCTCATTCAAGAAAGAGATGACAACAAAATGAAGGAAACAACACAACAACAAAAATTGACCTTTTATTTAGCGTGTGTATGCTTTCACTTTAGGGTTGCATGGCTCCAGGGTTCTAGAGATGCGAAGATTCAGGGCTTCGTGTCCAAGGCGTTTAGGATGCTGGTCATGCTTTCAAGATTCTATCGTCCAGGTGGTTGGGTTTTTTCGTGTCGCAACGGCATGCGCGTGCAAACCCTCTGTTCCCAAGAGTTCTTAGTTTCGCTGTTCTCCAATTGATCAAGTTTTTGCCAACGATTTTTCAGCCACGTTTTTTGTGTCCTGCGCTGGTTGACATTGGCGAGGATATTTGGACAGAGCGCTCTCCAGACGTAATTGCACTACATGTGATGATGTTCATGCAGTGAAATGTTTTTTCTAAAAGCTCACTCACACTCAAGATTTTGGGGGGTTTATAGCCGCTCTAAAAAGGGTAAAGGCATGAAAGAATGAGACAGACACGGGGAACACCACGTTATTCAGGCTTTAAAGTCTGGGTTTCAAGTGCTTGGGATATGGATGCCGATTCTTTTGTCACACGCTCCGTAAACAGTGACAATTGTTAAGTTGTAAAACATCAACCCTCTGT
>CAJNIZ010031502.1:0-22182 GCA_905231905.1 Symbiodinium pilosum | reverse complement strand
ATATATATATATATATACGTGTCGTGTAGGGTGTTGCTGTAGCTGCGATGTTATTGACTTGGAGCCTAGGATGTGAGTTTTTGGGGTGTAGATTAACGACGTGTAGGGTGTAGGAGAGCCAGAGAGCAAATCCATGTTACAGGGCTCCGCAGAAGGTGGAAGTTTCAATAAACTAGAGAAGTCCTGAGTAGCAGTCGTAGTAAAGAGTAGTGGAGGAAGAAGAAGCAGCAGGGGCAGCAGGATGCGGAGTAGTAGGTGTAGGTGTAGGTGCGAGTGTGGGGGTAGGACCAGGAATAGGAGTAGGAGTAGAAGTAGGAGTAGGCATAGGAGTAAGACTAGTAGTGGTGGTGGTAGTAGTAGTAGTGGTGGTGGTGGTGGTGGTGGTGGTGGTGGGGGCGGCGGCGGCGGCGGCGGCGGCGGCGGCGGTGGTGGTGGTAGTGGTGGTAGAAGTAGTAGTAGTGGTGCTAGAAGTAGTAGTACTGAATACAGCTGTCTAAGACATTCCAGAAGGGATTCCTAAAGAAGCAAATGGGGATTGATAGGAGCCTGCCATCTGTGTGCTCTAGGGGATTTGCCTGGAAACTCTACAGTTAACAAATCTTCATGTTTAGGCATCCTATGAGCCCTAAACAGCTTCAGAAGCACAAACCACAATCCAGATAAAAGTCCCAGCTGAAACCTCCCTAAACTCTGAATCCAAAATCCTTAGCTCAAAAGCCTGAAGCCCATCTACTAAGTCCAAAGCCCTACATCCTAGATCCTGATCCCTAGACGTCAAACTTCCCGCATCTCACCCAAGGAAAAGCACCTGAAGCCCGGCAAATGATTCCGGAGCCACCTGCGCTGCACAAGGCAGCCGCCCTACAGGCGGAGTTTGTGCTCTGGGTTTAGTGGAGGGTCAGGGTTTGGCATTTGGAGTATACGGAACATGTAGGATTGAGGGCGGTTTGGTGTAAGGAGGTAGGGTTAGGGTTCCGTGGCATTCAGGATTTCAGGATCTAGGGTTGAGCGCTTAGGGTTTTGTGTCCAGAGATTAGGTTTCAGGGTTTGGGGTTTGGGGGTGAAAGGCTTAAGGGTTCACTGGTGGTTCGGTCTGAGGGTTTTCCGTTTAGGCTTCGTTTAGGCTTTGGAGATTCAGTTTTGGGGTGAAAGAGTCAGGGTTTGGGTTTTGGGAGTTCTGTGAGCCTGGGGGAGGTGGTCTTTGTTTATTGCCAGTGTACTTCACACCTCTCTCCGAGTCTTATCCTGGGCCTTTGCCTGTGCCCTTTTTTGTGGGCTCCTCGGCATAGACCCATTCCTTTGCTCCGTTGGTCAAATGTTGAAATGTTGGGGCATGAGGGCTAAGATTTTCAGGGGATTGTTGGGATTTCGCAGGTGTCTCATGGCAATATTATCCACTGAAGCACGTAGCTAAAATGAAGTACTGACTTGACGAGGAGGGAAGGTTCGAAGTCTCCGAGGCAAGGTGGGGAGTAGGGACGGAAGCAGGGGTACCGGAAGCTGAATTTAATCGACTTTGGGCTGAGCACTGCCCTTTCACTTGGCCGAGTTCTCTTTGAGGTCAGCTCCGCAGAGGTTCGAACCCCGTGTTTAGGGGCGCTTTTGGACTAGGATCTCGTCACCAAACCTTTATAAGGTGCCAGGGCAGTCCGACACTCCAGGTATGGCAGCTACATGGGCAGCAATGGGAGTGTGAGCTTGCTCTGTCTGTTTCGGTTGTAGAAGCCAAGATGAAGAGGAAGGCAGTATGACAAATCACCTAAATCTCAGGAAGTCCACCTGAAGCAGCCCTAGACCTAAAATGTGAAGCTTTTGTGCAAGTCCTCAATTTTACAAAGCCCTGAACACTAAACCCTCATCCGAAACCCTCCAGCATCTGGAGCCCCAACTCCTATCCCAGTTCCTAACGAAGATGAAGGACCCCCGCCCCCTCAACCGAAAAACTCCTAACCCAAAGCTGTAAACCTCTCCAGTCCCAGGCTCCCCAAACCACTAAAAGCACCACCTTTCACCTTCAATCTTGCCTCGAAACTGTGTTTTGGGAGGCGGTGCAAGTACCGAAGAAGGCTCCGCCCGTGCTTCAGAATGGGGCAGCATCTGGGCCTGAAGTGCCTGATGATAATGTACTATCATGTTGCATATGTAGTGTGATGTGGTATCTCTTTTCTCAAAATTCTAGGTAGATATACACATGCATACACACAACATGTTCGCATCTTCAGTGTGTTCGAATATCTTAGCTCTATGGGGTCTGAAGTGCTTTAGGGTTCGCGGGTTTCGGTGGGGGCGAGGGGTTGTGGTTTGATGTTTCAGGGCTCTAGGAAACTAAGGCATTCAGGTTTGAGGTTTAGGGATTGTTGCTTTTGGGATTCCGGAGTTTTGATTGAGGGTTGCGGGGCTTAGAGTTTCAGGACTCAGGTTTTTTTACTGCAGGGTTCTTAGTGTTAGCTGTTCTAGGGTTTCAGGGTTTTGTTCAAGGTTTTTGGTTTGAGGTGTAGGGTTTTAGGTTCATCTTCAGGGTGCGGATTTACGGAATTGAGAGGGCTTTTTATGGTTCATGTTTTCTGCAACCTTTCACCCCTGCCGCCCCACACTTCTTGGAAGCGCAATCCTATTTTGTTCTGGGCTTGGGGCTTTGAGGGATTTTGGTGGGTGCGAGGATTGTAGACAGGACGGCCCCGATTATGGCTACTGATGCTGCCACGAATCATTCTACTTCAGCTGATCCTTGGCTCTTGCCTTACCCACGCTCCAGACCTGCACCCAAACCAAACCTGAAGCCTTAAACCTAAAACCCTAAACCCTGCAGGACCCCGACCACTCCAAACCTTAAATACCACCCAAACCAACCCCAAGCCGCCCTAGCCCAAAACCTAAAGCTTTCGGAGCATAGGCAGCACTCAACACCCAACAACCTGATTTCCAAACACGCGATGGCCGCAACCCCTCAAACCACGAAAACTTGGCGTCCGGATTAATCGAGTTGAGGTGCCCCCAAACAACGCGGGGGAGCCTATGCAGAAGGCTGCTTTGGGATCAGACGGGCGAAGGACATTTTCACCGGGTTGGTAAGGGTTGTCTTGGGGTCCTCTGCAGGGTTTTTCAGGATGTCTGGGGAAGAATTCCATTAAACTTGTCGAGTCCATTACCTTGTTGCGAGATGCAGAGTCTTACAGGGCCTACTCTAGAAAATCAGGGGCTAAAGGTGTTGGGGTCTCGGGTTTCATGCAGTCTCATGATTTGGGGTTCAAGGTGTCAATTTCCTCCTAGCACGGGAAGTCGTCCTTGGAATTTATGTTAGCATTATTGGTTTCTATACGGTTTTATTTCTCAAGATACCCCTAACGTCATCAGCGGAACCCTTACTCTCAAAGGGCCCCCGCAGTTTGAGAAACTCCCATGTAGCAGCTCAAACGGGGCTCAGGACTTCGAGATGATTAGCAAGGAAGGGTCTAATTCAGTGTTGACACCTGGACACCGAAATTCTTGGAATCTTTCTTATATTTTCTGTGTATAGAGCTGCCTTCTTCTCAGGTTTAAATAAGGTTTAGGGATATTTCCTCAGTACCGGAGAATCAACGGGAAAGGAGACTGGAAATTGGAATGGCTCAGAAATTCTGAGTATTCAGCTATTTTTTCTGGTCACGGTCAGCTTCTGATGGGAGGCATTTCCTGAAGGCATTTGGAAGCCTTTGTTTGTGGACTTGGGGTTCAGGATTTCAAGTTCCAGGTTTCTTGGTTTTCCTCAAGCCCCCTAAGACCTGCACCACGCAACCCAAAATAAGCTGTTGAGAATGGCAACGAATGGCAATCCCAAATGTCCCTTCCCTTTCATTAAGTTCTTTGCCGCGCCGCAAACAGACACGGAATGCAAAAGGGCACCGTACGAGCAAAATGCTGTCCTTTTGAGAAGGGGCTGCGCGGTGCTACTCATTGGTGGAATGATTCTCACCAAAAACGGCTGCAGCACTTCGCCTCCATAAATCTTCGTAAGCAGTGGCGCTGTGGCGTGTGAGAGACATTTGTAAAGGTCTGCTTTGGCGCAGCATGGTAGGGAGTAGGGCAATGCGGTGGCCTCGAGGGCTACATCCGGACTGCGAGAGGCCAGGCACCCGTGCCGCCAAAGGACAGAATGGTTCAATGCTGAGCGGTGGAAGTGTAAAGCTCCGGTCGCTGCGTCGTTAGTGCTGAGCTTCTGCCGCCGCCGCCACCCTCTGCAAAGGAAGGATAGGTAGGTGTAAATCGAGTGAACGTCTCGGCAATGTGTCATTCAAGGTTCAGGTACTGTTCCGTGGTGTTCCATGTTAGTTTGGGGGGCTACAGCTCGATGCGCGCTGAAATCCACATGGCTTCAAACACTGAAACATGAAGAACTCTGCATCCACATTAGCTGCAGTTGTGAGCACAATATACACAACAGCAGTAACAAGCCATAGTCACATGGAAACCTCAACACCCACCTTCAGCCTCGAACCTTGAACCCTGCATCCAGAACCCTCAGGCGCATGCCCCTCACCCCACCTAAACCATGTAGTTTACGTAAAGAACCTCTGAACTTGGCCCCAAACCTCTGAGCCCTCTGCACTGGGGGGAGGGGCCCTTGCCAGGCGCCCCCATTTCCAGTGCAGCAGCAACAGCAGCAGGCAACCGTAGTGCCACGGAAGGCGCCCTGGGCTTGTAGGGTGTGCAAAAATTGGCATAACGACACCATAGCATGATATGATAATATCGGGGGAAGGGTTTGGGTAGACAAACTTCATGTTTCGGATATGAGGGTTCTCCTGCCATGTGCCTGCCGGCTATATAAGGGTTGCCGGGTGCAGGGCTTAGCAGTTAAGGTTTAGCTGGTCAGCTGTGGGTCTAAGGCTTGCTGCCTCGGTTTAAGGCCACAGTCTAGATTCAGGAAGACACAATTTCTTTAACGCAACTAGGATCCAAAATTTAGGGCTTATGTGTAAGAGTAAATTGAATTCCATCTGCATGGCTACTGATAAAACATGTGGAACTTACGGTCAAGGACCGCTTAGATGGCTAGTGATCAGGTGGATACCGTGAAAGGAGTCCCATACAGATTTTGACGAGCTTACCTGAGGCTTCAAAGAGGATACCCACCGGAAGTGTTCCTGATTTGAATAGGTGGCTTGGCTATCAACACGTAAAGGTCCGGGATTTTGCAGTTCTTCCATTAAAGAAATCAGCTCTAAACCCCACAGCATACAACCCCTCAAGCCGTCTTCTGTCAAGCCTAGACATGCGGACCTGAAAAGGGTAGTTGCCAAAACTACGGCAAGCGCACTGTTGCTCTTGATATGGAACCCTTCGCACTAGAATGCGTAACCCGGGCACTTCTGTGGACAACTGCCCACATGCCCGCTTTACCTTTCCACAAGATTCTCGCAATCAGGCACCGCCAGCGCAGCCAGGACAGGTTTGCCCATGTTTCTGAAGCGCCCTCTTCTTAGGACAGGTCCTCCCCTAAATGAGCAACAGTGCCGAGACAGGCTTTGTAGGGCGGTGAGAAGTTTGGTTGGGGGGAATATTGGTAGCTAGGCGTGATCATCGTGCTGTTGAAGTCACTGTTGTCGGAATGCCAGCAAGAGCAGTTGCTTTGCGTTTCTGTTGAATACTACGGTTGATGCACAGTAGTAGTCCTGATTATCAGGTCCATGCAAAGCACGCAGCCAGTCTTTGGACCCCGCCAAGCCTCGAGCGCACGATCGTAAGCCTGAACCCTAAGCCCTACAGCCCTAAGCCCCAAAAGCCCAATCCCCCAAACCCTAAATCCTGGAACCTTACAGCCGAAACCTTGAACCCTAAACCCTTAACTGTATACCTTAAAAGCTAAATCCTCAACCCTTAACCCCAAAATCCCCCAAAAGTAAACCCTGGAACCCCGGAGCCCGAAACCTTAAAACCCTGAACCCGAACGCTTCACACTACAAACCTTAGGTCCTGAACTGTGTCAAGCTCCCTTTGCAAATTTCGCAAGCCGACGGAGGAGGGGCTCGGGTGCCGCACACCGCCATGAAAGTCTCTTGACTTCAGGGAGGAGCGTGTAGGGTTTAGTCAATTGCCGGGAGTTTAAGGTTTAAGGTTTCCCTAAGCTTGAACCCTAAACCCTCCGAACCGACGCGATGTACGCAGGATTTTGTTGGTCTTATTCATCTGGTCGGTCTGTGGTTTCACTTCGGGGCAATTAGTTACAACGTCACAAGTACTTCTCGTTTGATTGCCCATGCTTCGTAATCAACCTGACTGGGTAATTACTGAATCCATGTGCCGTACAGCCTAGACTGGAAGGCGTAGGGTTTCTTCATACCTTCCCGCCTTTCCCATTCCCATCTTTAAAATTCTGGACGACAGCCCAAAGATGTTGCGAGAGATTTCTCATGTAAGGGTGTAGAGGTGGACTTTGCCGGCATCTCCCCTTTGGGGTGAGAGGTTCCAAGCATGGAGTGTGCCCTCGAGGCCCCTCACATCAGGACTTCCAAAGACATCAATACTGAGGTGATACATGGGGATGCTCAAGCAATCCTTTCAACTCCGAATCCGCCCTAAAGAACACAAAATATATCCCAAAAAATGTAGACGGAAGCAAGTACATGGGAAGAAACCCCAGCAATGCTCTAAACTCTAAACCCTAAGGCTCCGCCGTGGCATGTCGGCGGCCCAGTCTTTCCTGCAAATCTGGGCATGGGGGCTTGGGGCTTCGGTGGATTGGTCTGCAGGTCTCAGATGATCATCAGGTAGGGCGTGTGGAAGAACAAGTCTGGATCTTGATTTCAGGCTTGCGTTAGAATCGACTTCGCGTCACGCTTTCAGGAACTTTGGATTCACATATCTGGCCACCTGAAACCGAGTCTAAGATTTTTCGGAGTAAGCCTTGCAAATGACTTGAGATCAATTCTAACTGCCCGCAAGACGTCTTTTTGAAGGCGCCCCCCGAATGTCAAAAACACTGTAGGAGAGTTCCTTGTCAAAGCCCCGAAAGCTGAAGGCAACAAGAATGATCTACAGCAGCGGTCATTGTTAAATTTCGCCAAGCAATGTACACATAAACTGGCTTGTCGGAGACTTCCCTTTACAACGCTGCTGCGAGATCCCGAGTAACAATAAATGACTTACAGGTTGGGCCCCTTTGAAACTTTCGATAAACCCTGAAGAACAAAAAACAATTTGTAGGAGAGGTCCATCAAGAGCGTTAGCCGTTAGCCGTAGTTAGTCTATGCCCAGCGGACAAGCAAGCAGCTGAGCTAGAGAGAAACAAGGGGTGGTCGGCAGTCGTAACAAGGAGGAGCATGCGCAAGACTTAAACTCAAATTGAAGTCGGACTGATAGGCTGCACCACCATACCGATTTAAAATTGATTATAAGTCCATCCTTGTGCCCGGACATACCGTTTATAAAGAACTTGCAATCAATTTCAAGTGAAGCCCTGGATTCTATGCAGCCCCCCTCCGAGTTCACGGCTCATTTGTGGGTATTTCATGGAGACTTTCTCGAGCCTGCTGTGAGATCCGAGATGTTACCCCAAAACCCAAACCCTGAACCTTAAACCTTTCGGACACCCCGCTACCGAACCAGTGCCAAAGGCAGCTGCTCCGCCGGCAGCTGCCACGCCGATTCCCAAGGGATCGAACGGCAAAGGCTAAGGCAAAGCGATGGCCATCTCCTGGGATGGCCTCGGGGAGTGCGCCCTCATGCCGACCAACCGAAGTTTTGCCCTCTGAATGCTGGGCCACCGGTGGGTATACTGCCGAAGAACGGGCGGCATGGAGAAATGCCGAACTTCAGGCAAGGTATCAGGCTGAGCTCGGCCAGTGGGAGGCGGAGCAAGATGGGTTTACACCCATCTCCAGAACCACCACCAGGGTCACCACCCCCAAGGATGTGGCGCCAGAAAAGTAGGCAAGGATCGGGGGCTGAAAAAAGGAAAAACGCGAGGAGCACCTCAGGCAAAAATAGGGCGCCAACTACATGGACCTCGAGTCCCGCGAGGGACAGGAAGGGGAAGGCGCCGCAACCGCGGCGAACGCTCCTCCGGCAGCCGACGACGGCGAAGCCAACGTGGAGGTCGAGCCGGCCCCAGAAGCCGCTGCAGGTGCAGCTGCAGCGCCAACCGCAAATGCGTCGCCCGCGAAGGCGCGACCAGCCGCGCTGCAGGCCAGGGCCGGCTTGCACACAAGGCCCATATGGGGACTTCAAAGCATGGGAGGTCGGTGTTTGGGGCAACGAAGTCTGAAATCAGTACCCTTCACGAGTCCAGGCTCCTCATCACCATGCTCGCGCATGACGGTTGCTAACCAAACGCTTCCTCCATCTACTACGCCTGGAAGAAGAAAAAACTTTGCTCGCAAGCTTCCAAGCCATATGTTTTCGAATATTTTTGTTCAAAATCTATTTAACCGTTGCATTAAAATTGATCCCTTGAATGCTTAAGCCTCGCCCTCAACCTTACAGACTCAAAGCTCCTTACGCTGCAGAACGCACCCGACAATGCGACGTATGAAGCCATTTGAGAAGTGAAGGACCCTGCAAAGCGCAATAAGAGACGGGGTTCAGGGTTTGCGAAGATTTGGACTTCTTCGGGGTCTTCAGGGTTTTTGGGAGGTGTTCAGGGTTCAGGGTTGTACGTTCGGGTTCCATGGTGTCGGCTTTCGGGTTTACGGTTTGAGGCTTCAGGCTTGCACGCTGGTAATTGGTCCGGTAGGGTTGTATTTTTTCATTGGATTTGACAATGCATTTGTTGGGGGTCCGTAGGGTTTTGTTGGGGGGGGTTTTGGGTTTAGGGTTTCCGGCCGGGGGAAATTTACAAGCACCGAGTCCTAAGAATTTTCGACACCTTAATATCGTATTGGGGTTTGCGATCTGTGCTTTCGAGTTTAAAGTGTCGCTTTCTAGCAGTACTGGTTGCATTAGTTGCCAATGGTGAGGGCGCGAACTCCCTCGGACTGCTGGCCGTGCATGTTAGGCTTCCAGGGTGCAGGGTTTTGGACTTCGCGTGGTATTTGGAGTCTGCCCCTAAAACTTGAATTCGTTATGGGCGAATACCCGAACTGTTGAAGCTTTCGGGCTTAGGTTTGATTCCTATCAAGTTCTTCACCGGCCTCGCGCAGCCCTCAACGCTTGGCCTCCTTTCGAGAGCAGAGTTTGAGCATGGATAGATGGGATACTACCTGAATGGGCCCCGAACGCCCACAACCCTAAAGCCTGAATCCGAAGCCTCAAATCTTCACACCTTTTTGGAGGGATCTTATAGTCATGAAGAGCTGGCTTCCAATAAGCTCTAAATCCCGACCACTTCCTCACTTGGCTTCGAGGCTTTGTTTTTTTGGAGGTTTTGCGTTCACGGGTTTGGTTTTTACGGGGTGTGTTCTGAAGCCTGCAAGCTCTGAGTATCGGATGGGGGGTATAGGTTGCCGGGTTTGAGGGCCCCAAGCCTGGCATCTGGAACCTCAAAACCGTTCCCTAAACGAACACAAGAGGTTTGATCAGGGTTGTGGGTTCCAGATACAGAATACAGGGTTGAGTGCCGGCCCTCGAAACCTCCATGCAGCCCTCATAAAGTCCTTATCAGACAGCCCGTCGGCAGGAGTTGGCAGAATTGACGGGCAGTTTGCAGCCACAAGCGCAGCCACAAGTGTTTTCTGAGGCTTTAAGTACCTAGACCTGCTTAAGCCTACGCCCTGAACCATCAGTTCTAAGTCCCAAGCCGCAGAAGCCCTTTTGAGATTCACGCCCTCAGTAGGTCTTTGAAGGGTCATTCTTGCAGATTTCTTCAGGTAGGAGTTCTCCATAAGAGGACATTCAAGGCTCGGGTTGAAGTTTAGGCTTCTGAGGGTTCAGGATTCAGAGTTTGGGAGTGAAATTCAGCTTCTGGACCCGAAGCTGGTGGCCAAAGCCTTTGAGTTGGTTGAATACGCTGGGCTTTTCTGGGCCATGGTTCAGATCACTGTTGTAGTTTCAAGCAAGTACGCGTAAGCCCTAGCCTCAGGCTTACACATTTTAGCCTAAACCAGCATCATGTCAAAGGACTGGACAAGCGCGTTTTATATGTTGAGCTGGTACGCTTAAAAAGGATTTCCAAAAAAAAGGGGTCAATGAGGATCATATGAGACGGGGACCACTATCTCTGGAAATATTTCGATCAGTGCAGATTGTCTTGTAAGCTGCGATGCTGCAGATATGTGACTGCTTGTTCTCAAAGAGGTGCGATGCTAGAAAGACTGGCTGGTGCTCAGCATAGCAGTGACACATGAACCTTGGAAGCAATGCCCAACATTGCTGTTATCACCTTATTACAATTCATGTTGCCAGTCTTACGGTTGGCCTGCATTCTTGCTCACAGATCTTTCTGAGCACCAGCGTAGAGTTTAAGTTTCACATGCAGCTTATCCACATGTCACCTCAGTTCCGGATCTCCAAGCGCCCTGCAAGGAAAATGCTTTGTCTGATGCATTGAGCATTCCACAGAACCATGAATTTCTCTGCAAGGTGCCTTCTGCCTTGCCTTCTGTAGGATGGGAGGTTCTGAAGGCCTCAAACCCTTCAGCCCAGTATGAAGAAACGTTAAAGTAGTTTTCCTCCTTTCGTTCTGAGCTAGGGTATTCTTGGAATGAAAAGGCCGTGTCTGTTCATCTTAGCAATGACCTCTTGGTCAGCTGGAGATGGAGATGATGCTGTCAATTCCTTTCTCTGATTGTAGTGCCCCTTTTGAGTCGCTGAGTGTACAAGTCCGAGTGATTTGGAGTGTTGCTTTGTGTGGGCTATTGTAAAAACTTCTGCAGTCCAAATGCAGCGTGCTCGCAAGAGATGATGTCGAGTTTCCTATGGAGCCATGGCTCCGAAAGTGTTTGGCAACTGAAAGCTCCGCTCAGTAGCCCGCCATGAACTGCGGCACGCGTGCAGAATTACAATTTGTTGGGCTTCATGGTTCGATTCTGCGAGAAGACTCTTGAGGGCCATGAATTGTAAAGCTACCCTGATGCCTAGACTCAAAACTGCAGCATACCCAGCAAGCCCTGAGCCGTGAACCTTTATAGAATATAATAATCTAATAGGAAGGTAATCCGATATAATATAAAGTACCATATAATGTGTCATACTACAATGATATAATCCGCCATACCTAAAGATCTGCTCCAGTGCCCAGGCCTGAAACCTCCTTACTTTGTGAATACGTGCCGTAGGCTTCAGGCACAGGTTAGACCCTCCGCTTTGAATCCTAAACCCCAAGGCCGACACCCTAAACTTCAAAGCTTCGGCCCAGGCAAACCATCAACCCCAAGCCCCGAACCCACACCCTGAGGCGCCAAGCCCTAAAAGCCAAGGCGATGACCTGAACTGCGGACACTCAGTGTTGGCCATCATGTGTTCTGATCGCGTCAGCTGTCCAAAGTCCGACTGCTTAACTCTCTGCTCCGACAACCCATCAGCCCTAGCCATAAATCCTGAATCCTAAACCCTAAATCCTAAGCCACCACGACCCAAAATCACAGGCTACGAACCACACTGGCGATTACAAGGTTTACTGTTCAGGTTTTACGAGAGCCCTCCAGCAATCGAATTGCTGAGCTGTGACTTTCAAATTCCCAAGGCCTTATGCGCTAAAACCTCGAATTCTGGAAAGCAGAGACCTAACCCACGGTATCCCACGGTTCGTAGCTGCGACGAGTTCGACCTTTTCCAAACAAAGCACTGTGCCACTCATGGGATGCGGGGGCTTCGAGGAAAGACCAAGAATCTTGAATGCACGGGATTTCTGAATAGATTTAGGGTCGAGGGTTTGATTCATTGTGGTTTCCCCACTGGCGGAGCATCAATTTGGCGTGAACTACCGTGCGCTTTAGGGTCAAGAGTCATCAGTCCTTACTTGGAGGGAAGTCACCGGCGAGATATCCAAGCAGGCTAACGCTGGATATAGCCTGAATCAGGGGCGCACATATCTTGTTACCGGAATCTCCAAGGAGGATTCAGTTCCTTTAGGGGCTGTGGGCCCCATTATGGTCTGAGGATTACTATGTCGTAGTTTCTGCAGGTAACCTCGGCCCAAAAAGGCCCACATGTTTATTAGTCATTTGCTCTTGCGAAGCTATCGTGTAATCTTCTTGAAGATTTAATGTTCAGCGGCTGATGTTGTTAGTACAGCATCTGACCACCAAAGCCTCAGCTTTGGGGCGTAGTGGGTTATGGTAAAGGGAATTGGGTGCTGGGTAAGTTGTCTTGCGTGTGTGGTAGAAGGCTGTCTACTTCAGAGCTTTGCATGCGGGAGTTTCTTGAGACTTGGTGCTCCTTAGGGACTCCCAAACAAAGGTCCCGGCTTGAAGGCTTCAGATTGGGAGGATGGCATGGACCCAGCCAGGGCTCACACCACACCAGAGAGAGTCCAATTGTTGACCACGTGGCTTTGTGCCATCATGCGAGACCCACATCGAGGAGCAAATTCTTGGGCTGCAGCACCGGATGCGTGTGAAGTCATGCCATGATTGGGAAAAGCTCATCCAAGGATCGGAATTGGGACGAGGAGGTTGCCGCTGGCATGTTAGCGCTTGTCAACACCTGCCAGGTTTGGGGCTTTCAGGTTTTGGGCTTAACCAAACCCAAGTAGGGTTTAGGGTTTGTAAGGCTCAACCGCAAGCGCTAAACCCAGGGCCCTAGGCCTTCCTTCTTGAAACCCCAAACTCCAGACTCAAAACAGGACAGATTGGGCTTCCAATAGGTTGAATGACCCAGCCTCATTCGTAACTTCCGCGAATGAACACACAATCCTTAACCTCAGGAGCTTAAAGCCACAAACCCAGAAGCCCTAAGCAAATAAGAGCTAGATCCTAGTTGATCTGTAAATCGGAGCTTTAGCCCCAAGCAAGACCTGAACCCGAAACCTTGAGCCAGAAGCCCAGAACCCTAAACCCTGCACCCTAAACTCGGAACCGTAAACCCCTTCTATGAATTTCTTAGCAAAGCTCAGGAAGAATGAAAATGAAGCTGCTGCACCTGAAGGCCACTCACTTGCAACGCAAGCAGTTGGGTTTAGCGTTCCTTCAACGGGGCTATAGAGGCTGCCCGGGAATATTGGGACGTCAGAGTCAACGGATGAGGGCTCAGCAGTTAGAGGATGGGGTTCAGGGTTCATGGTTTGGGGTGAGAGTTCGGGGCTAAGGTTTTGACCTCTTAGAAACATTCCATGAGACTCCCTGACTTTGACGCTGTGTAGGGTTTCACGCAGATTTGCCTTGCAGGCATTTGCACAGGTGGTCTGCTGAGGTGGTAGTTTAGGACGTAGGTTGTGCAAGATCTGTGTGTTAGGTTCAGGGTCTGGGGCATGGCTCAGGGTTTATGATGGCCCTTGAGATTTGGGGAACAAATTTCAGCTTCAAACCCAAAGCCAGAAACCCTCAATCCGAAACCGCCCGAAACACAGTATCAAATTGTCTCGTAGCATCTTAAGGACCGTGTAGATCGTATCAAAAGCTTTCTGTCCACATGGACTCCACGCTGTCAGTCCACATTTCAATGTTGTTGGAGTCAGCGAGGCCTTGGGTTTTAAGTGCAATTTTGCGGCTTTTTGTCTGTAGGGTTTTAGACCTTGGGGTGTTGGGGTATGGATTTTGGCACACTTTCCGTAACTGTGGTGTTGCCCTTCTCCAAACGACATGAAACCCCACACAGTCCACGGGTTTAAAGGGGCTGTCTAGCCTTCATGGGGCTCTTTTTGGGGTGGTTGGCGAGAGGTATGTTGAAGTTGAAAAAACTGTGTTTCCACGCCCTGGGCCTGCTTTTTTGATGAAGTGTCCACGCTATTCATATCCGAAACCCTAAGCCTCCTAACCTCTAGTCCAGTATTTATTCAATCACTAAGCCCTGGAACTTGAATTTAAGACCTCAGTGTAAGGCCTCGGGGCGTGTCGAGTCAACCGCGGGTCTATTGTTTCCAGACGAACCCTCTGCCGTTAAATTCGGCCGACCAACTGAGCACTAGACCCCGTTCCACCCAGCACTGACTTCGAAAGTCCTGACCTTGCGCCAGAGAGACTTGCTTGTTAGGTATAACGTAGAGTTCTGCGCATGACGTCGGCTTGGCGCAAGATTTTGCGCTCAAGTGAATTCTTTGTGAAAAGGACTGTGTCATAATCCTGCCATGGCCCGCGCCGTTCTGCTCTGGATGGCTTATGGAGCGCCAACTTTTGTTGGTGGATGGTGGGGTGGAGGTCGACCGATTTTGACCCCCCCCGCAGGTCCTGCTCTAAATTCCACCCAGAACGACACAAGCAAATCGTGGCAGGGCGTTCCGCCCCTCTCATTCTTCTCCTTCGGGAAAAGTACTCAGGGAGTTCCTCCCTCCCCACCCCCTCCCCCCCTTGGCGTTGCAGGGTCCCCGAATGGATCGGCTTCTTCCGCTACGGAGGGGGACTTGAGTTGGGGTTGGTGGAGCGTCTTGCTGTTGGTTGAGTGGGCGGTTGGTCGAGTGTTTTCCACTCGTACTCACCCCGGCTCTGCCTCTACGAGAGGAGGCTGGGCCGGGTATGTCATTGACCGGTCCGGTCTGTGGATGTTCGGAAATTTTTGGCCAGCCGTGGCCTGGAGTGTCTTAAGTGCCTTGGCTGTTGGCTCCCTCGGTTTGGCATGGGCCCTGCGGACACTCAGGCAAGTATGTTGCTGCTGTTGCCGTCGTGCAGAAAACCCGCCTCAGGACGTGGGCGGTCCGCCCGGGGTAGCAGCCGCGCCGAGAGTAGCTGCCGACTTGCCCTCCCTGGCAGTCGTTAAGGGGTTTGTGTCCCTCGAGCTCACCGGTCCGGATGCCCCCCGCGCCGTGGACACCGAGTACTACCAAAGGAAAATACGGGGTCGCGGGATTGGCCGAAAACCGCACGATGTGGTCGTCAAGCTTGACCAGGGAGCGGCCAGGCTCCAACCCACTTGGGATGGTGGTTCTCGCATTGATCGAACTGGCCTATTGGTACATTATAGCCGCGTTTTAGGCGTCACTGATCGAAGATTGCGGGAGGAGCTGGAGAGAGAAGGGTGCATCCATCTCTGTCGAGAACGCGACTGCTCCCACCCTGCCACTCTGCACTGCCGCTGCTACGCAGCCGTGGACTCTGAAGCCTTGGTCGACTTGGGAGCATATGGTCGATTCAGCGCTTGGAGGGCGAGCGTTCTTCTGGCCCGGTTAAGCCGCATGATCCTCCAAGGCTTGCTGTTCTGGGTTCGATGGGTTTGGAGAGGTAATGCCGCTCTTCGCCGACCTTTTGGTGCTGGATCAGGACCTCGTCAAATCCAGGAACGAGGGGTACTGAGGTGTTTGGACCCTGACTCCGAATCTGAGGCCGAGGTTTTGGAGGACCCGTGCCAGGCTGTGCAAGTAGGTTTGGAATTGCAAGGAGTAGTTAAAGCTTTAGCTGTAGAGGATTGCACCGACCGGGCTGCTGCCGAACCCACCCGCTTACTCGAGAGGGATTCGGAGCTTTCTGATTTGGGGGGTTCTCGCACTGCCCGATTGTGCAATCACCACAGCCAGCTCTACATGATGTCATGTCAAGGTCGGAAATGCAGTGTGCTGTCCTGCTATGGTGCGGTGCACGGAGCACATCGGGGCGCACCTCTTTGCAGAAAGCACCTAGCCGAGACCGCCCGTAGCCTTAGCCCCGCAAGCACTGGCCCTAGAACCCCTAAAAGTCAGAGTAAGGGCTCAGCTGAGATCACCTCAACACTAAGGATGGCGCAGCCGAAGGCAGAACCAAGAGCAGTGCGGTTCGAACCTCCAGACGAGGCCACAGGGGTTCCCCCTCAAAGTAGGGAACCTTCTCCTCGAGAAACTCGTGTTCTCTTCCGCATATCTGGAGCCTCTCACACCTCTTGAACAGCGAGTGGCGGTTCCCGCCGGAGAACCTGTTCTCCTCAGACTCCGGCCCACCTTCGGGTCGGGGACTACCCCTCTTTGGTACCTTTTCCCAGGCACCATCATGGGGGTTTCCCCCGACTCCCGCCGCAACGAACGCTTGCTGGTCGAAGCTCCTAGTCTGCAGTTGCAGTTTAGTGTCCCCGCTTCAAGTGTGGAAGACATCCCAGACCACAGAAAAAGGGGGGGAAAATTACCTCGGCGCTGGGTCGATGAGCACTTGCACCTCCCACCAATGGGAGGGGATGTCGGGGCTCGGGATATATGTCAGTCGTCTTCCACCTCATCTCAAGGAGTGGGCAGAGGCCTGGGACGGTGTGCGGTGCAGGCTAGGGGCAAACCCCCTTCAAGCCTTGCCAAGGAGCAGCGAGCCCACCTTACTTCCGATCCCGAGGCGTCCTTTATCCCGCATGAGGAGGGGAGAGTTTACCTTCTTTTTTCCGGGCACCGTGCGTTGCCCGAGCAGCCGGTTGAGGTCGATCTGCCGGACTCTAGGCAACGTCCAACCACTAAGGAGATCATCGACGTCTACCAGGCCTGAGCACACGCCGAAGAGGTGGCCTTGACCGCCTCCGCGCTGGACGTTTCTGAGCATGACCCTGCTTGAATGCCCACCTCCTCTTCCACCTCTAGTAGGGCCTCCGCCCGGTCTACCCCCATCTTTGCGTAAGGCCGACCCCTTCGGCCTCCAGCAAACGAGGCCAGCCGGCAATCCATTTCTCCATCCCAGGCAGCGGCTCCGACAAGCACAGACCTTATCCAAGCCACAGCACTACAGGAAGACGGGTGCCTCCTTTAGCGAAGCATTGGGGGCTTCCCCCGGTGGGGCTGTTACAGCCGATCGTCTCATTCGCGCGATCGACGGCCTTAGGAAGGCGCAGGACGAGGATAAGACTGGGACAAAAGGCGTGGTTTCCGCCCTAAAGGAGCCGGAGAAGCTGGATGTGTTTCTCGCACGAGGATGCGGCGAAACAAAGGTCGAGCTGTGCCCAGGGGTGTGTGGCAAGGAGTTGTTCCATGGGATCAAGCGGGCTGGTCATCACGCTAAGCATATGCTCCAGCTCATCCGATGGCCCGTGCTCATCAACAACCGGCTGGTTTGGTGATAGCAGGCCTTTGGTGGGGTGGCGAAGAGTCGTATACACTCCTGGCATCAGACTGTGCCACTGCCAAGGCCGAGCAAGTGGAAGCGTGGACGCCGCCGACAGAGCATAAGATCGAATCCCGCGCTCGCGCCCCGGCCGCTTTTCTCACATGGCTCAGGTGTGCGGAGAATGCCGTCAAGGTCTTTGGCTCCGCCTATGGCTTGGAGCACGTGCCGGAGCGGATGGCCTTTCTTTCCGCGCTCCGCGAAGCGAATGAAGAGGACGAGAACGCCTTTCCGGTCGGGTATTGCATAAAACTGTGCGAGGAGCTTAACGCAGTTTGGTGCGAGCAGATCCGCGAGTCCCGCAGAAGGCTGTGCGCGAAGTTGGGCACGGAGAACCCGCGTCTCGAGGACCTCAAGTTAGTTGCTTTGTCTCCAGGACTTGATGGGGCCCCCGCTTTCCAGTTCCCCCGTGTGTGGGATCTTCAAGATCCACAAGGGTGCTATCAGCAAGTCATCTTGCCTAGGCAGCAACGGGCGATGACCAGGGCGCCCAAACAAGACCGCCGGCACTGAGGATGCTGCCGAGGCGGCAGAGGCTGCCGACCCAAAGGCAGGCAAAGGCCCTAATCTCAGACTTAAGCGCAATGATCGAGAGGAGGTTCCCTCCGGCCCGACTGTTGAGGGTCCCGCCGACAAAACGGGAGAAGGCGCCCGTAAAGCCTACCCGGCCGGGAGACGACTCACTCCGCAAGAGGTCACCCGGTCGGAAGCATGCGCCCGTTGATCCCAAGAGTGGCAAACCCATTTGTTGGGATGCCGCTTGCCACATCGGATGCAATCGCTCGAGCTGCCCGAATGCGCACGAGCCTCTGCTTGCACTTAGCAAGCTCGACCCGACTGTCGCTATGCAGGTCCTGCGGAGAGGCGGACTCCGTGGTGAGAAGAAGGTCGATTGTAAGGATGTCGATGGACGGGTGGCACAGCTCCGCTCTCAGCTAAAGGACGACCAAACGAGTAAGCAAGCCGACGGCAAATCCGACAAGCCCGGCAAGTCTAAAGGCAAGGCCAAGGCCTCTGGGAAGGCCAAGGCCGGGTGGCAGCTACCTGAGGACTACTCAGGCCCAATGACGGCTATGGAAAAGGAGTTAGGCGAGATCGGGCTAGGCCCAGATCTGGCGTGGCACGAAGCTTACCGACCGGGTCAAGCGGTGGATACCACCCCTATCAAGGACCCTCGTGCGTTGCAGCGGGTGGAGATTTATAAGCAGCTCAAATCTGCAGGCACGCTCGATCCGGTCGCCCAGTGTGGCCCTCATTTGTATTGCCACGTCGTCTCTCGTTTGGTCAATGCCCAACAGGACCAAGAGCAGCTTTCCGTGCAGGACATCCTCACTCATGCAATCGATCATGGACACCCTCAACTGGCTCAGGAGGCCCAGGCTTGCTTTGACCAGAATGGGTATAAGGTAGGCCGTCAAAGCAAGATCCCAGTTTTCGAGGCACTCCTCGTCCCAGATCAGGAGCCTCTCAGTGGCCAGGGATACCAGCTCTTTACCTAAAGGCCTTTCTCTTCCTGAGGACCACCAGGACAAGCTACCGGCGAGTACACCGCCCCTCTTTCCCAAGGTCGAGGCTGATGAGCTCAGGCAATGCCTCTGTTTGCGCGTTGGGCGTGTTTTTGCAGAGGACGCTACGTCCACCCACTCTCTGGCATCTTCACTTCGTGCCGAGTTGTGGGAGGAAGCATCGGCTGCCCACGGCCATTTGGGGGATGTCCCCCCGATGATTAGTGAGGCCGAAGCTTTCGTTCGACATAACACACATGACTGCCTGGCGCCGCACCGCGAGAAAGATTACCGCGTCCTGCAGTTGTTTGCCCCGAAATTTATGAGTGGCCGGGCCCTCGTCATCTTTCGCGTGTCGTCTAGGGGACACCTTGAGGTCGACCTCCTCCGGGGTGGCGGCGCAGTTACTCGGTGGGGCCTGGTCGTCATCCATCGGGGCCACATGCGGGCCCTCCCGCTCCCGTCTTCTCGGGTACAAGAGTTGGTGGACCATTTCTCTTCGCTTGGACGAGTGGTTGATGTATGTGGCTGGGCCGCCTTTTTGGAGCAGGGCGAGGGCTTTGGCGTCATGATGCTGTCCAAGCAGCATCCCTGCTATCGCTGTCGCCTTCCCCAAACCCCCTGGCATCCTGCTGAGGTCCCAGAGCTGCCCTCCAGCCCTCTCCGGAATCGGGCTAGTTTTGCTCATGGCCCTGTGGGCCAGGAGGTCTTTGCAGACTGCCGGTTTGCGGCATCAGGGTTTTGCTTGTGCTGCGCCCGTGGAGTTGTACGCTGACCCCCTGATCATGCAGGGGGCCCGTCCTGAACACGTGCAGCGTCTTCGCGACTTGGCAAAGGCTGCTCCAGCCCCGGAGGTCCCAAACGTATGGCAGTTCGGGTCGCCTTGTACAACCTTCTGCGATTTCCAGCTCTTGAATCACGGCACTCGGAGTTTCTCCTCATTTTCTGGGGATGGCACCCGTGAGGACGAGCTGTTGGGCAACCGGTTCGCTGACTTGTCGGCCGAGCTTTGCGAAACGCTGTTTGCGCACCGGCGCGAGTTTGCGTTCGAGAGTAGCGCGCCGTCCGGACGTTATCCTAAAATCTGGGACCTGCCTAGCATGCGGCGTATGCGCCAGCGCACCGGTGCGCGCATTGTCCCAATGGACATGTGCGCCTGGTATCTTGGCGTTGAAGAAGGCACCCCGGGACATTTTCATCGCAAGCGCACCTGGTGGTTGGTTTCCCCGGGGCTTTATTCCTGGGCCCGTCTTTTTCTCTCACGGTCATGCCGGGCTCAGCGCTTCCCACGTTCATGTGGGCCTTAAGGGTCCCTCTCCTTCAGTACCAGGGTCCCTCGGACGCGCGTGGCTCAGCAATACAGTGTGGCTCTTTGTGCGGCCTGGGGCCTGCTTGTCCGCGCTGCTTACGAGCACTGGGACTGGCGCAGTACTTTGGCCGGTCAAAACGTCCTCACTGCAATCGATGCCTTTGTGGCCTCGTCCGCGCGTGCCGTGCCTGGATTCGTGCCAGCCGTGGCGTGCTTTCCTTCCTCCTCCCACTCGGGGGGGGGGGTTGCTGGTGGCATACCACAAAATCTGGCCGTTCCGGGTCAAGATAACCCGGAACCCGGATCCGGCCTCAGAAGAAGCCGCGAATGGTCGTGCAGGCATATGCACTGAGGTCCCTCCGGCCTCTCCCACCGCTGACTCTGCCGACACGGTCGCAGGAGCCGGGGCTTCAGATGGAGCAAACAACACTGCACGGCAGTACCTTGAAGCATGCAGGGTAGAGACTACTCCCCCAAGGCTGTCAAGCATGCGGTTGGCTTGGGCCGGCTCAGTTGAGAAGGCGGCCTGTGTCCTTAACCAGGAACGAGTGGCCTTTTTGGGGAACCACCTCTCCTTCACGGAAGATGTCATTGGTATCAGCGACCTCCACAAGGCCTACCTGATTGGCACAGCAAGGGGTCCCGCCGACGAGAGGCCGCTCAGGAAACTGGCCAAGGCCACGAGGACGTAATGATGCAGAAAGCCTGGAAGGACGCCGCCTATGGAGCAGCTTTGATGGTTGACCCTGAGATCCCGCAAATTGAGACGGTGTTAACACAGTCAGGGGTGGCTGAATCCCCCCTGGGACGGGTGCCCAAGCAGAATCCGGATCGGACCGTCTCAGCCGAAGGGCGCCCGATCAACGGTATGCGCAGGCGAAACGAGCACGGCTCCAAGTTCAACCATCCTCCAGCTCCCCAGCCTCGTCATCCCGGTGTAGCCAGGCAAGCCCTCTGGTGGAACGCTCGGCGCCCGGGATTCCCCTACGGTGCGCAAAGAGGGATGTTGCTCCAAAAAAACTCGGGCCTTTAAATGGCATTTCCTAGCGCCCAAGGACGTGCCAGAGTTTGCCGTCCGGCTTCTCCCAGTGGTGATCATAAGCCTTGTCATGCCCTTCGGGTGGGTTGGTGCGCCGGGAGAGTTCGTAGCGTGGAGCGCGGCCGCGAAAGCCCATCATGGAAGTTTCCACCCCCCTGACCCTTGGTTCAACCACGTTGTGAGCTACGAGTCCAAGTGGCTCATGGACGATGGGGTTGTCCTGGAGCCCTTAGTTGGCAATCGAGTGTTCCACTCCTTAGCGTGCTTGGACCGTACTATGATTGCAGTCTGGGGCCCAGAGGGGGTGAACGTAGAAAAGATGGCGGAAGAAGGAGAGCCCTCCGGCTGTCAGCTCCTTTGGGGGCTCTATATGGACTTCGACCAGAAAATCATAAGTTTGCCGGAGCCTAAGCGGATGAAGGCGAAATACCTTCTGGCCGAACCGGCCTTGAGCCGAGGCCACAAGGGGATCCCCCTTCGCCTCCTGCAGGAGGTCGCTGGGTGTGCGCAATACTGGTGGATAGTGTGCCCTGGGCTTCTCCCTCGTCTTCCAGCGCTCTACCATCCCATGAAAGGGCAGGGAGGCCACGGCTCGGTAGACACGAGCGCCCCGGGGGAGGGCAGACCCTCAGATGAACGAGGGGGACTGGGAAGATTTCTGGCAAACGCTGGATTTTATTCGGCTCCAGCTCGAAAGACCGCACCAGTTTTAAAGCTTCGTTTGACAAACTTCTACCCTTCCGGGAGAGGCTTGCCCTTCCGGGCGTTGCGGACAAACTCCGGGTTCTGGGAGGCGATGCGACCCTCAATCGATTCGGCAGCCTCGACTGGAAAGACCGCAAATTTGCCTCAGAGGACGCCTCCCCCTACTTAGCTCAACTGGTGGCAAGACTCCCCAACGCTGAGCACGGGGAGATCATCTCCATAGTTGAACTCATGGCCTTCGTCGCCTGTAAAGTCCATGTGGTAGACGATGCTCGTGTAGAGACAGTGCCTGTCTGAAGCTGTTGCGTGAAGCAACTGATGCGCTTAAGGAGTGTGCTTATGGGAGAACGGGCGAAAGTCAAAAGTTGTTGCGTGGAGCAACTGGTGTGCACAAAAGTTGTGCTTAGAGGGGGCGCCGCTACACGGCGTGCTGGTAGGCAGGTGGGGTTGAGGTCACAACAGAAGTGGCCCTAACCGCAGCAATCATGTATCTTTGGATTTGCTGGGTAAGTGCACGGGACATGCCAGCAGTTGCTACGCCAAAGCGTGTGAGCACTTCTGGCAGCCGGGTTGCAT
>CAJNIZ010031491.1:42623-63216 GCA_905231905.1 Symbiodinium pilosum | reverse complement strand
GATTTTGTTGGAATTTTGGAATTTTGGAACATTGCAAGGTTGGTCCTAGGGGGAGGGGTTAGCATATATATATATATACATATATATACATATATAGGGTTCATGGCTTGGGGTAGGAAATAAGGGAGTATGCTACGAACCAGTAAGTTTTCAACAATTCAGGAATCCCTTTGGACGTCCGACTGCAGTATTTAGGGGTAATTCTATTGGGGGACCCAGTCTTGTACAGGGTACTGTCTCAACATAGGCGAACCCCCCCATAGACCCCAATATATGATAATCCTTATTATGGGAACCCCCCAAAATGGTACCCCTAATTTTGGGAAGCCCTCAACCCTAATCGTTGAACCCTATATATATGTATATCCTCATACACCCCTATCTATCCCTATAACCCCTTCAAAAGGTACCCCTAATTTTGGGAAACCCCCACATAGTTTTCTAGGTGCTAACAAGAGCCCGCAGCAGTGAATGACGGAGTCAGGTTGCTAGCTCACCATGGCCATTGGGGGTTATGTATGGGGTTTATAAGGGGGGTTAATATAGGGGTATAGGGGGTCATCTAGGGTTTTATAGGGGCTGTATGGCGTTATATCATTCCGTCTGCTTAAGACTCCTGCGTGCGTGAATTTGGGTGTGCATTCGAACTGAACGATCCTTGTGTAAATTGTTGAGAAGCGTGTCCTGCAGCTCCTGATGCCTTTCAGGCAACATGGGTAACGCCACCTGCTGCTCCAAGGCTCGGCATTTGAAGAGCTTTGTGCCCATGCTTGCACCAGAATGCCAAGTAGCTGTGTAACTTTTTGCAGGGCCAAAATCACAGGTTTCTCTTGGTAAGGAGCCCAGACTGTTGGGCGTTAAAAGGCTGTTCAACTTTTGTTGGTGAAAAGGTGTTCGAGTCATGCAAGTAGTTGGGATGGCAAGCTCGGTATGTCCGTCATCAGGATCTATGAAAAGCTATAGACCCCTTAAGTAGATAGAATATAGCTTTGGGTATATTATAGCAAGATCCCCTATACATCCCATATTCTATCTACTTAAGGGGGACTCTAGATTAGGAGTCATGGCCAGGATGAGACCAGCAACAACGACATTACCGAGACGAAGGCATGTTGCTGGTGGCTCCACTACTCTCCAGTGAAGGGCATGGGGATGGGGATAGGGGCAAAGTGGCTGTAGTGTGGAGAAGTTGGCCCCGCAAGGCGGTCAGTAAGCCTGCCGGCATCAGCAACCCCTATGTACTTTGGCCTTAGCTCTTTTGCCCGCCGCGCATTTTAAACCGCAGTGTTCGAGCAAGAGAAATTGAGGCGACAATCGTTCTCACGTCCATGTCCTACTTGGCCCCTACACCCTGAATCCTAAATCCTAGACCCTAAACCCTAAATCCTACCCTAAATCCTAAACCCTAAACTGTAAGCCCTACACCCTAAAAACAGCGCACTCTCTTGACTCATGCCCCTGAAGGATGGGCAGCCCACCACTGCCCCGGAGACCCCTGTTGTGGAGGCTGGGCTAGGATCCGAAAGGTGCTGGGCCACCATTCCTGAGTTTATGAATTGGGGTTTAAGGTTTAGGGTTTTAGGGTTTAAGGTTTTCGGTTTCGGGATATTATCCCGCAATACTGGAGAATCAAATGGAAAAGAACATGGAAAATGAAATGGAAGCTAGGATTATATAGGGCTTATCGGGCTTTGGTAGTTTCCCAAAATAGGGGAACCCCCAAGATAGACTGCAATATACCATAATCCTCATAATGGGACTCCCAAAATGGTACCCCTAATTTCAAACTCAGTAGGTTCAGCAAATTGGACAGGAAGCAGTTGCCCCTCAACCTCGTGCCGGGCTCCCATCTGATAGCTTTGCATAGCTTTGTGTCTCCGGTCGTATTTGCCTCGAATTTTTCGCACACGCTGAGGACGGAGAGTTCATCATTGTCTTGGTGAGGGCCTTGGAGAATGATCGCAATTGACTTGCAAGTGTTGCTTCTTTGGGAGCTCCTGGCTTTTTTGCTCTAACGCACAGGACAAAAGCAATGGTGAGCGTTTGGGCATGGACGTGGATCATGAGGAGCGGGCGGTTGTGGAGGGAAATTCTCGTAGGCCCCCTAAACCCTAAGCCCTTTCCCTCCTTGGCTGAATCAAGACTGGCATGCGTCTTGCAAAATGCAGATCTTGGAGGGCTCCCGCCGTAGACGTATAGTCCCCCTTAAGTAGATATAGGGTTTATAGGGGTTATATTGGGATAATGGAAAAGAAAATGGAAACTACTGTTTAGGGTGTAGGGTTCTGGGTCTATAGTCCCCCATAAGTAGATAGAATATGGCTTTGGGTATATTATAGTAAGATCCCCATAAAACCCGTATTCTATCCACTTACGGGGGACTTTACATTTGCAGTTCTAGCATTGCTCTGCAGTGTAGAACTTGAGCTTTCCTACCCCAAGCTCTGAAATCCGAACTCCAATATACTATGGTAGCTTCCGTTTTCTTTTCCATTATCCCTATATAACCACCATACTATAGTAGTTTCCATTTTCTTCTTATTATTCCCCATATGAACCCATATAATCCTAAACCCTAAGCCCTAAACCTTAAAGTCCTTGTCCAGGATGGTCGCACCCTGGCCGTCGATGCTATTACCGGAGGCCTGATCGAGACGTGGAACAGGGAGAACCCCGAGAAGGCGGGGTTTACGCTTTAGGCTTTAGGCTTTAGAATTTAGGGTTGAGGGTTGAGGGTTTCAGGGTTAAGGGTTCAGGGTTTAGGGTTTAGGGTGTTAGGGTTTAGGCTTAATGTTCCTTGAGGCTTCAGAATTTTGGGTTGAGGGTTCGCCCAACTCGCAGGGTTCTCCCACAGCCTAGGTCTCATCCAACGCGTCAAGTTTGGCTCAGCTTGGAAATTTGGGGGGGCAGGGTGGGGGGGGGTGTAATTACGTTCGCTTCAGCGACAGCCATCCTAACTTGTAAAACGCAGTATTTCGGGAACCCTCATGCAATAATGTCCCATTCATGTTCGACAGCATCCAATTACCAAGTCATCCCTGCCCAAACCATAATTAATGCCGTTCATGTTCCAGAGTATCCCATTACCAGAACAACCATGCCCAACCTGAAACAAAGTTCATGTTCGAGAGTACCCCATTACTAGACCATCCAAGCCCAAGCCATAGAAACGTTTGTGTCACCCGTGCATCGAAGTATCAGAAACATTGCGCCCAGTGGGACGAAGTCTATGTCCTTCTCAGGAACTCTGATGCAAAAACGCGGCGCGTAATGGGACAAAATGCATGTCATATATCTGATCGCGCGAACACAGAAAAAAGCCTGACTATCAGCGCTGTGCTTTGTTTGCTGCAAGCTTTTTGACCTGTAAAAAGCAGTACTTCTGGACAGGGCCTAAATCTGGCCACACACCTTCGCACTTTCTGAGGGTACGACGTAACACTTCTCATTGGCATTGTGCCAAGACGATTGTTTTTTGCATTTTTTCATTTCTAAAACGTGCAAAAAATCTCATCCCCAATCAAGCTTGCGCGCGGAATTTTACAAGAAACTTCCGCAGAGTCATGACCTTCCGTTCCTCGAATGCACAATACCGGGCGAGCTGAATACACTGTAAAACGCAGTAGTTTCTGTACTTTTCACATTGTGTAATATGAAGCTCGCATGGATCTTCCGGAGAACCCCCTTCCGTTGCGCGCGAGGGTTTAGGGTGTTAGGGTTTAGGGTTTTAGGGTTGATGTTCCGCAGCCTAGTCATAGTCCACGTAGCAGAACTAGCAGCCACTGCGTGATAGTCCTCTTTCAGGAGCACCAAAGGAACAACGTTCCCCCTCCATCGCTTTTAGGATTATGGTACTTGGAAAGCACTTAAGTACACCCATGAGTCACAAAGTAGCCCTGGCCCTAGTTATCCCCATCTGTAACCTACTAAGTCCCCGATAAGACCCCCCAAGTGGGCCAGAACCCCGAACCCTAAACCCTAAACCCTAAAACCCTGAAACCCTAGAACCCTAAAGCCTAAACCCTCAAACCCTACACCCGAAGACCCTAAAACCCTACACCCTAAAGCCCTAAACCCTCAGCTCTATTGGCAGGCCTTGAGGCCCAAGGATCGCATCGTGGAAGTTAATGGCTTGCGCGGTGATGTCCTCCAGCTCGTGGATGAGTGCAAGAAGCCCAAGGCGTATAGGGTTGAGGGTTTAGGGCTGAGGGTTTAGGATTTAGGGTTTAGGGTTTAGGGTTGAGGGTTTAGGGTTTAGGGTGTAGAGTGTAGGGTTTAGGGTTCAGGTTTAGGGTTTAGGGTTTAGGGTGTAGAGTGTAGGGTTTAGGGTGTAGGGTTAGGTTTTAGGGTTGAGGGTTTAGGTTTTAGGGGTTGGGGATCAGAGGGCTTCTACATGGAAGGGAATCTAGGATGGGATCCCTGTAGTAGCTCCGGAATACTCTCCAAGAAAATCCCTCCAGTCCATTCCCCCTTCCGTTCCAAGCAGCACGTAAAGGAGTGCAAGCTGCGCGAGCAGGTATCAAAAGCCAGGGCACGCTTGAGGCTTTCTCAAAAATGGGATGTGCAGGGATTACAACTGGAATGTAATCCCCTCCCCCTAATAATAAACCCCCCCACCCCCCTAATAATAAATATTCCCAATATATTATAGTATACCATATTTGGGGAGTATTCATTATTAGGGGGTGGGGGGGTTTATCATTAGGGGGAGGGGATTAAGGGTCTCCTTGAGGACTATCTACAAATTGAGGGTCAGGAATGTAAGTAAGAAGCCAAGTCTGAGCACACCGAGACACACTCTGGAACAGATCCAGTGCAAACTCCGAAACATACTCCCCAACATCCCGCTAAATAAGACGTACCCAAAACATAGCAAGAACCACACCCGGAAACATGTCCCCAAACATGCCCCAGTCTAAACATGCAGTACCTTTTCACGCTCCACCCCTTTGCTGGAAACACCGGTGATTTGGCTACTGCCACTGGGAGCTAGAGACAGTCTCGCTATCCACTCTTTCAGCCCGGTGTTCGCAGCGCCAGGTCTTGACCATCTACGTGAAGAGGGAGTCTGGTCCAGCACCATGAGGGAAGAAACCGCAGGCTCGTCTTCCTGAACAGCACATATTGGGATAATGGAGAATCAAATGGAAAAGAGAATAGAAATGGAAAGTGGAGTTATATCGGGGTATATATAGTAGCTTTCGGTGTGACTCGGGGTTATTCGGCATTGCTAGGCTTGTTTTCTTGCCGTGCGTGCTTGAACCCCTGCATTCTGCTGACAGATGGTTAGGCTTTGTCACGATGCAAAAATCAATTTCGCAACCGGCACCTAAACCCCAAAAATATGTAACATAATAGCACAAAACCATTAAAAAAATAGCCCAAACGGCAATTGTTCTACATACTTATGCGGTTCAGGTAATCCCTTCGGCCAGAGTCAGAAGCTGTTGCTACTCTGCATGTCTGAGAAATGGCACTTCAGGCAATTGCGCATTTTTTTGGAGGACCCCAAAGACGCGAGGACGTCTTGGGTCCCTTCCTGGATGAATTCAGGAGGAAGATCGTTCAGCCGGGCTCTCAGTTTTTGCACGGGGCACGCAGACATCTAGCCTTGAACAAGATTTTGCCCAGATGGCTTTCCCATTTAATATCACTTTCGAATGAACACACTCTGCTGTTGTCCTAGCCTTCCCCCGAACACTACCTTCTGAATTCTCATCTCGTTGGTTTTGCCGCGTTCGTTGTCAACTTCCGCCAGCTTGTCCACAGCGTGTAGTCTTCCTTCCCACAGCGTGATGTGAGCAGACACACGAGCAGTTGAATTCGAAGGCCCAAGAGTTACAATATCGTCTGCCTGTAGATGAGGACTCTAATTGCAGGCAAGATACGCATATTCGAGATGACTTGTTGAGCACACATTGCCAACACATGAACTCTGCAAACCTCACCCCCCCACAGCCCAGGCTTCAGTGAGCGAGAAGCCTATGCCTCAGAAAATGGAGACGCAACATGGGTCCTAGCCACTGCTGGTATTGAATGCCTCATTCGCACTGCATTCGGAAGTTATGGCACTTAGCAGTGTTTTTGAGGAAGCACGGATTTCCAGCAATTCACAGCAAGAGAACTCAAGAGTCCTGGTAGTGAATAGCAAGATTGATGCTTTGTAAGTAGTAGTGCTAACAATGCTCGGATACTCATTCATGGTTAAGTTAGTTTCGATTTGAAGCAAAGGCCTCTCTGTAGAATGGAAAGAAGCACTTCCGTCCGTTGCGGCTTCATGAGAACCCTAATATCTGGCAGGGAGATTGGCCCGACGCAGCTTCCCAATTCTAGCCATGTTTCATGATGCGCCGGTCTACCAGGGGACCCGCTTGCCACCCAATTTGATAAGACACATTGGGTAGCATCAACGATTTTTCTTGTGCTGGGGGGATCTGCCGGGGCTTAACTCAACAATCGTGAGTACGACGCATGGAGCACCTGCAAAAGAGTAGGCATGCATCCGTATAGTGTCCCCACTCGTGCCAGTAGTCAGAAAAGCCATACTATGAGTTATAGTCAAAACTCGTAGAAGAGGGATTATATGAGGAGAAAATAGGGACATATTGTAGGGGCTATTAAGGGGGATACTAGGAGTGTTGACTGTAGCTCAAATATCCCTAACCCCCCCCCAGTTCTATTTCATTTTCCATCTTTTCCATTTGATGATCCATTATTGGGTTATTGGCTCATATGACCTGAACCCTAAACCCTAAACCCTAAACCCTGAACCCTAAACCCTAAACCCTGAACCCTAAACCCTATGACAGATGCAGCTTGTTCGAAGCACGCCATAGAGTGGGGCTAGGCCTCTCGTGGCATGGGGTGGTTCACATGACAAGGCAAACTTGCATTTTTCATATTTCTCCTTAAAGGGGGTTTATATAGGGGACTATATAGAGTTTAGGGTTTAGGGTTTTTAACTCGTTAAAGGGGGTTCTATAGTCGATTTATATAGGGGACTACTACAGGGCTTATTGAGGGGTCATACGAGGAGTTAAGACTAGAGTTGTTATGACCTCTGTATAAACACAGTCTCCATTTCATTGTTCATTTTCTTATCCGTTTTCTTGTCTGTTTGATTCTCCACTACTGGGTAGCATCCTTAAGCCCTACATGATCCCTGTATTAGTACTTCCCACTTCATGTTTCATGTTCCTTCCATCCGATTCTCCATCGTTGGAAATTTAGTGCTGTCTTGGTCAAGGAGCCGAGCAGTGGATTTGCTTGCAGTGCATCAGACACAGATAGTAATGTTTCTAAGTGGTTGGTAACTGTACCATTCTTTTAGTCAAAAAACCCTAAACCATAAACCTTAAACCCCAAACCCTTAACCATGTTTGTAAGTGGAATTAGTGTCGGTACCATTCTTCAGGGCACCTGGGGGACGCAACATGCATAGCTCTGAAAGCTCCAAATCTGTTGGCGTATGCAGGTGTGTGCTAATGGTTTGTGCTTTTATCGAAATGAAGTGTTGGAGCTTTCGGCGCAGACATGGTTATCGTGTTGCCAGGCTTCACCATGTCCGCTGCGCATACTAATATATCCCCTATTATAATGCACTAGTTTCCATTTTCTCTTCCATCATCCCACTATAATCCCAATATAACCCTTATATATATATACACATAACCCCAATGGGGAGCTTTGTAAGCCATGCGCTTTTGCCAAATTTGGACATGGCGGGCCGGTTTGGTTGGCTGCTCATGTCTCGAGACATGTGTACCTCGTTGCAACACGACGTTCGACCCGAGTTTCACAGGCTGCGGCCAAATTCTCCGGCATTGGAGGGAAGTCCTAAATTCCAAAGATCAGAGGAAGGTACAAGCCATTCTAGGGCTTAGGGGTAATAATGCCAAGGAAGTAAGGGATTATGAGTGGGGATATATAGGGACAAGTTATACTATAGGTGGAATAGGGACAAGGTACAGAAGACTCAAGGCTCAAGCCGTTATCCCTCCAGCCGCGGTCGCCTTCTCTTGCAAGATAGCAATTGTGGGTAGTAGGAGATCCAAGACTCCATGGAAGGGAGCATCCCGCAGAATCTGCAAAGGATAAAGGTTAATGTACCCATTGGGGTCATATTCGGGCTATATTGGGGTTATACGGGGAACACATAGTATTATAGGGTATATATTGGGGTTATATAGGGGTTATAGGGGCATTTCAGGGTAAACAGGGATCACGCAAAAGAGCATGGAAACAAGTACGCTATTCAGGATCTAGAGTCTCTAGAGTTTAAGGTTTCTCGCGAACACTGGCAGGATTCTTCATGTGCAAAAGACCTTCATCTCACGAAAGCATAACAGGGGGCTGGTTGAGCATCTTTCCGCCTGTCAGTTCAGAGGTAAGGTGCACGCAAAACTTCTCACTAATGCCCTTTGCATCAACAGCTCTGAACCCCTGCTCATAAGCTCGTTCCTCAGTGGAACCCGCTTACTGATGGGAAACATCGCCAAGAGGGGTTTGCAGTAACTATGAGTGGCATGAGATAGGAGTCTGCAAGAAGTTGGGGTGCTCTCTGGGGTGACAGCCAGATCACCCGGGCGATGACCCGGGCTACGTCCGAAGTGGGACCCAGCGCCTGTGGCAACAAAACGTAGCAAGGAAGAAGACGAAGAAAACCAAAGGGTTGATCATTGCTCAAATGAGCTATCACCACTTTATGATCATTATAAGTACTATTAAGGTTATTCATACGATTGTTATGATTATTATAGTTACTATTAAGATCATTAGGATTATTATCATGGTTATTATTATGATTATTCTTATTATCATTATGACTTGTAGTCTAAACTCCTTAGGTTAAATAGGGGACTATTATAATAAGGGGTTTTTTAAAAGGATACTAGGAGTGTAGGCTATCGCTATTATGGAGTGAGCTCACCCAACGGCTGCATTGTTTGGTGCTGAGTTCCACAACACCGCACCAATTGGACTGCAGAACTTGCCCTGGCCAAAAAGATCGGAGCGCCTGGGCTGCTGGGGGTTTAGGGTTTAGGGTTTGGGTTTAGGGTTTAGGGTTTAGGGGATTTTCTGATGTTTATGTGCTCCCCTTTAAAATCACCGTTCCCATTTCATTTTCCATGTTCTTTTCCAGTGGCTTTTCCATTGAGACAGTCTTCCTTGCCTTGACTTACTAGTTCTTAGTAGGGAAGAAGAAGGAATAGATTATATAGGGGTTACCTAGGGATCATATTCCCATATTCCCTACTAATAACCAGTAAGTTGAGGGGTGAGGGATGCTATGCTGCAACCCTGCAATCAGGCATGCAATCTGTTCTCCAGATGCATATTCAAGATGTGTGGTCAACTTGAAGGAAATGAAATAAGGGTTTCAACAACTAGGGGTACCATCGTGGGGGGTCGCCATAGTAAGGATTGTAGGGTATTGGGCTCTGTATGGGGGTCCCCCTATTTATGGACTAAACCCTAGGCCCTCAACCCTAAAGCCCTAAACCCTAAACCCTAGGCCCTAAACCCCAAACCCTAAACCCTAAACCACTAAACCACTACATGGGGCGCAGAAGATCAATGTGCAAACTCCGCGGGCCGAGTCCGGTCGCAGGTCCAGGATGCAGCTGTCGAGGTGCAGGGAGTCTTTGGTCATTATATTGGGGGCTGTATTGGGTTTAGGGTTCAGGGTTTAGGGTTCAGGGTTTAGGGTTTAGGGTTTAGGGTTCAGGGTTTAGGGTTTAGGGTTTGGGGGCTATATTGGGGGTTATATTGGGGGTTATATTGGGGGGTAATATTGGGGGTTATTATTGGAGGTAATGTTGGGGTAATAGTGGGAGTTATATAGGGATAATGGAAAAGAAAATGGAAACTATTACATGTAGGGTGTATATTGGGGTAATATTGGGGGTTATATAGGGATAATGGAAAAGAAAATGGAAACTATTATATGTAGGGTGTATATTGGGGTAATATTGGGGGTTAAACTACTATTTAGGGTTGAGGGGTTTAGGGGTTTAGGGTAGAGGGTTTGGAGATTTGGGACCCTAAACCCTAAACCCTAAACCCTAAACCTTGGGTTCAGGGTGGGCTCCTCGGCTTTGTGCAGTGTTTTGTGTGAATGTGGCCTCTTTGCAAGTTGAGATCACACGTGCCTTGAGCCTGTAGATTTACGGGTTTAGGGTGTAGGGGTCTAGGGTTTAGGGTTTAGGGTTTTAGACTTTCGAGATCGGAGCCTATCTGGAGTCTATGAGTCTATATGAGCTACTGTCAATTAAGCACGGATGTAGGGGTACCTTCAATTGTTCAGTATAAACCCAAATATATTCCGTAATGGGAACCCTTGTCCAATAATTCAAGGGGAAATGTTAATCCCCATAGTCCTCTGTATAGTCCCAGTTTCCATTTCATTTTGAGTTTTCTTTTCCATCTAAAGTGTCCATTAACTACATCCCAGCTTCCATTTAATGTTCCATTTTCTTGTCCATTTCATTTTCCATTTTCTTGTCCATTTCATTTTCCATTTTCTTGTCCATGCCATTTTCCATTTTCTTTTCCATTTGATCTTCCATGCATTATAGATTCTAGGAACCGCCTTGACGTTTTGTCATCTTGCTCCAGAGATATCGGCCAGGCATCGCAGCGTGCGCGTGAGGCAGAGCTGCGCCAGAAGGCACTTACCGAGGCCCGGAGACATGGGAATGTTCAAGAAAAGCTAGGGCAAGGGCGGACTGTCGTCGACGTGAGGGGAGCGGTTGAATGCCGAGCTGCATGTCCACGCAAACCGGCGTTTCTCAGAATTTTGTAGCATTTGTGCGGTCCCAGAAGTTCAATAAGGATTATGGATGATTGTAGTATTTTGGGTTCTATATTGGGGTCCCCCGATTTATGGAAACTATAAAATTCTTCTGACCTCTCCCAGGAGCTGGAGAAGATGAGGGAAGAGCTGAAAGAAGTTCAGGAGTGCTTGGCTCCCTGCATGGGATGCCGCAATGTGAGCTCTAAACTCCTCAAAGGGGAGTTGCAAAGGGGATTATTTAGGAGACCATTATTATAGGGGGATGCTAGGAATTTAGACTGTGGCATCTGAGCTACGGACTAAAGTTAGGTTGGGGGGACCTCCCAAGGGATGTAGAGGGGGTTTAGATGGGTTTAGGAGGACATCTAAGGAACCCTGAACCATAAAACCCTAATCCCTAAACCCTTGCTTGGCATGGTAGAATGCAGTCGGGAACTTGGAACAGTGAGGCAGAGGAGGTAGGACTAAACATGATGATGTACTCTACACCCTAGATCCTAAACCCTAAGCCCTAAACCCTAAGCCCAAACCCTAAACCCAATGCCCTACACCCTAAGCCCCAAATCCGAAACCCTAAGCCATCTTCCTGTGCAGACTTGCAGACCCTCAAGGCCAGGATCCCATTGCTTTGGACCCCCGAACTTCGGCTACACTGGCATGGGAGTTTCCGAAAATTAGGGGTACCTTTTTGGGGGTCCCCATATTAAGGATTATAGTATATTGGGGTCTGTATTGGGGTACCCTAGTTTTGGGAAAGTACCGCATGAAGGCTACAAGCAGAGCATAATGATACTGCTGGTGCAAGGTCTTCCTGGTGGCTAGTAGGGAATCATAAGCCTGTATAATCCCTATGCAATCCTCTAAATAACATATTCCCATTCCCTTATTCCTTACTAACCCTAAACACAACACCCCCCCAGTATGTTTAACTGCAGGAACAGCGCGACAACGAGACCAAGAGGCGGGAGTATGCAGACGCTCGGCCCGTAGCCCAGTCCGACGTATCATCAGTTTGCACATACATATATAGGGTTCAGGGTTTGGGTCTTATATCAGCTATGCGAGCTTATCAAACATGATCCTCATGGAATCCTTCAGGCGGACCCCACAGTCCTCTTATTCCACTGAAATCGACACCCGTTACATCCGTGTTTCATAGGCGTCAATCAGACGACACTTTTTGCAACAACCCCAACTGCTTGGCATCCGTTCCCACTGCTGTCGCAAGAAGCCTCGGACCTCGGAGCATGAGTTTTCCGGCCCACAAATCTATATGGGGGTTTCCCAAAATTAGGGGTACCTTTTTGGGGTCCCCTTAATAAGGATTATAGTATATTGGGATCTACATTGGGGTCCCCCTATTTTGGGAAACTACCATATTTCTGAAACTTGCAACATACATCGTTACATACTTTTTACATAGCTTTCCATCAGGCCTCTGTCAGCTAGATGATGCAATGGCACCAATGAATGTGGGTTCAAGTGGTCACTGTAAGGGTATGACATCAACATATTGTTGTTCTAGTCCGCCGCAAAGCACATGGCAGGGCGTATGTAACATGCTGACGTTTCAGCGGGCATGTGACAGAGGGTTCGGGGCGTATGACATGCCTGCGCGGCATTTCAGCATGCTGCCGTGTAATGGGTTGTATCAGGGCAGAATGTGCTAGTTTCCCAAGATAAGGGGACCCCAATATACACCCCAAAATGTCATAATCCTTATTATGGGGACCCTTGTGATGGTAGCCCTAAAATGAGGAAACCCCCATATCTCTACTGATTCAGGCCTCAAGCTCCTTCCCCGGAACCCTAGTTCCTTCTACCATAGGGTATAAGATTACAGTTTGGGGTTTAGGGTTTAGGGTCAAAAACCAATACAAACCCAAGAAGGAACTTGTGGGAGTCCTTGTGGTACCCCCCTTAAACCCTAGACCCTGACGATTTCGGCCCAAGGTTCAGCCAGCTGATCTCAAGGCTGCAAGAGCGAGTCGGCAATCGTGGCTAGGCAGGGACGTCCTGTAGAGATAACCCGAACCCCAACCCCCAGACCCCAAAATCCTTAAACCCCTAAATCACAACGCCCCTGAACCCCTAAACTCAGATGGTACAGAGATGAGAGTTTCTCAAAATGTGGGTCCCTTTTTGGGAGGTACCTGTAGTGAGGATCCATGTCTTTGAATCAATCTAGACGTATTCTTGGATATCAGGGGCACCTCTCAAGCCCTGATGGGGCGTACATCTGCAGGGTTTAGGGTTTAGGATTTTTGGGGTTAGGGTTTACGGGTTTAGGGTTTAGGGTCTAGGGTTTAGGGTTTAGGGAAACCGCAAAGCATGAAACAAAACCTGACCAGGCCCTGTTTTCGGCAAAATGTCTTCCAGGAGGCGCAGTGAAAGCTTCCTGCGGGAGGCCTGGGGTCTTCCCTCTTCCATGCCATGGGCATTTGCCGGGGTATGCTTTTTTCCGGGGAGTTGAAGACCTTAAGCCCTAAACCCCTAAACCCTAAAACCCTAAAACCCTAAACCCTAAACCCTAAAACCCTAAAACCCTAAACCCTAAAGCCCTAAACCCCATGGGCCCTGAACATCAATGTCATGCCATGGGCAGCGTGAACTTTCTCAGCTCGAAGCCAAGCTGAAAGAAATGTGCTTTTTGGGTCTTAGGAGGGAATAGGGTTTAGGGTTTAGGGTTTAGGATTTAGGGTTTAGGGCTTAGGGTTTAGGGTTGAGGGTTTAGGGATATAATCCCCAAATACTATATTCTTTCTTCACTAACCTAAACCCATTTAGACTTTATTAGAATGTAGTAGTTTCCACTTTCGTTTTCGTTATCCCCTTTCAACCCCACTAGGTTCCCCTTTATAATCCCAACATAATCCCAATCTAATCCTTATACAATCCTTACATCGAATATTCCCAGATTCCCTACTTATCCCCAGTAAGTTCGATTTGTGTGGATTCGAGTTTAGCGGAGCCAGCGCGTAGGCTTTAGCATTCCTATTATTAGATTCTCATTATCATTATTATCCCAATTTTATCTAGTATTGGTATCATTATTATTACCATTAATACTATTTTTATTGTTGTTAATATTGCTATTATTATTTTGTGAGACAGGCTTCCAACACGGTGTTGTTCGTTGTTGGCACATGCGCATGGCAAGAGCACAGTCTCACTGAGCGTCTCCAAAATGTGGCACGCTGTTCACGTCAATGAACAAACCTTTCTGGGAAAAGACCCCGAGGAGGAGCGGTAGGCTTCTAAACCCTAAACCCTAAACCGCGCAGCTGGAGAAAAGAGCTTGCCTCTTCCAAGCGGAGTCTACCAGATTGTACATGCAGAGCCGGGCTCTGGCTGATCTTGCAGTAGTTCCATCATAGCCATCACTATCATGATGATGATCATCATCATAATTCCATCTTAACAATAGTAACAGAAGAATACTCATACAAAAAGTGATAATACTAATATTAATAACAAAAAGAATAAGAATACAGTAGCAATAGCAACATTAATCATCATTATCATCATCATCATCATCCTCACCATGGCGCTGCGGAAGGTTACACGTGGCTTGCAAGGTCGTCAGCCTGTTGACATTGTGGTAGGAAGCGAGGCCTGGAAGGAGTTGAGAACCCCTGGCCCTAAGTAGGACATCATAAATTGCTTACCTTTAGGGGTTCAGGGTTTAGAGTTGGTTAGCTAGGAATAGATTGGCACATACCCCAGTAATGGAATCTGAAATTGACAACAAGATGGAAAATGAAATGGAAACTGGCGGTATACAGAGGTTGCCTTTGGTTAGCCAGGAAGGAGGGAATGAATCCTTTTAGTAGTCACTATATGTTCTATAATCTAAGCTCCTTGAAGGGCTTATACAGGGGAGTATATAGGGGACTACTATAGGGTATATTAAGGGGGATACTAGGAGTTTAGACTATGACTCATATAACCCACTATAGTAGTTTCCTTTTTCTTTTTCCATGCCTTTATGGCCAGCTAACTGAAGCCAAAGCAAATCTTTGCAGACATTTCAGGTACACTGGATGATTATACTTATCAGGGGGTAATGTAGGGAATATGGGAATATATTAGACAGGGTTTTGGATTTATGTAGGTTGAGTTGGATCAGAAAGCCCACTTTCCAGGCGTCGCCGTTCCTGGCGTTAGCAAAATGCAACGTTGAAGTTCCTTTCGTCTAAGGACATCTGGAGGGACCCCTAATAGGGACCCTTGTAGCTTATGGGGGTTAGTATGGGGACTACCTAGGGATATAGGGGTTATAGAATGACTATATAAGGGTTATATATGGTAATGGGATTAAGGGTCCCTATTAGGGGTCCCTCCTGAAGTCCTTAGATGTCGTGTCTGCGCTCGAGGTGACAGTTTCAGGGCATGCGCGAGCTTTGCCAAACGCGGGGCGTGTGAAACGGTCCACCGGTTTCCATTTTCTTTTCCATTTGATTCTCCATTTTTGGGCCTCGGGGTAATATCCTCAAACCCTAAACCCTAAACCCAAAACAGTAAACACCATCTAACCTGACATAACGAGCTTGCGCTATTCCCAGCGCTCCCTGTGCTCAACCCTGCAGCATGCCCCAAGGCACATCTCAGACCCCTCCGCGATAGAGGGTTTAGGGTTTCAGCCAAGCCTAGCCCCCGAGGATCCCAAGCTTCAAAACCCCTATAAAAGTCCAATATAACCCCAATATAACACTAATACAAACCCAATAAGCCCCTATATAGCCCCAATATACCCCCAAGCACCCCAAACTGATGAGCCTCAAACCCTGTCACATGTGCCCGTGGCATTTGGGCTCCCTCAGATCCTGGTGCACTGAGTCCCGACTGCCTGGCAACTTGATGCAGTCAGGGCGCGGGAAAACCCATAGAAAAGGGTTCAGCATCTGCCACGGCTGCCAACATGTTGTGTTGCGCTGGCATCAAGGTTCTCTTTCAATATCCTTGAAAGTCACTCACGGAAAGGACGCTTGCAAAGCTTGAGGCCTACAAAGCTTATAAGGTCAGATCTTGCAAAACCGGCGCTCAAACAGCCTTATTTGAAATTTCACTCCCCGCCAACTAAGGGTGACATGGCGTCTGCTCCCCAGATCCTTCTCATCGATCTGCTTTTGGCTTCCTGCTGTGCATGTCACATTTCGCGGAGTCAACACTGTGACACGGCGCATTTGGCCAAATAGCACAAGATGCAGTCAGCCTGACAGAAACTGCGAGGATAGCACGGCCCTAAACCCTATAAACCCTATAAACCCTATAAACCCTATAAACCCTATAAGCCCTATAAACCCTAAACCCTACTACTTGAAGAGGCCATCTGCTCAAAGTTGCTCTTTGCACAACTGGCTCTCCAAGGTCGAACATTCCGCTGCTCGCGGACAATCCTTCCCGGAACCGAAAGGCTACTGTTGTCAAGGCGCAATGGCTTGGGTCGTTTAGGGTTTAGGATTTAGGGTTTAGGGAGACACAGCCTGACGAAATGGAACGCCTTGGAGGGATCGTCGCGCTACCGCTCAGCAGTAAGAAGCCTCGTCTAAACCCTAAACCCTGCAGCCCAAACCCCCCGGAGCTCCCGGCAACAACCCCGACTATCCCTATATAACCCCAACATAGTATATCATATATAGTCTTATATTTTTCTTTTCCATTATCCTACATCGCTCCCATAGATTATATAGTAGTTTCCATTTTCTTGTCCATTATCTCAGTATAACCCCTATATCACAATATACTATAGTAGCAAACCCTAAACCCTAACCCTAACATACTATAGTAGCTCGAAGTGCCAGGCCGCCTGGCAGTTGGAGAACGCCATTCTGGGAAAGTCGGTTCACGTATATCCCAAGGATCACAGCTGGGTTTTCCCAAAGAATGGAGCCCCCCCCCCCCAATATTAACACATTACTACATCGGGGAAACTAGTGGATTATAAGGGGGTTCCTTTTTTGGGATCCTTTATGGGATTCGGGCAGCTGGGTTTTCCAGACATCAGAAATTTTCCTCAAGCGATAAGGGTCCCTTTCGGCAATAATTGAGGGATATAGTGGAGTCGTCAAAATTCGCGACATGGCTCTGTGTGAGATTCACAAGAATTTGCAAGGATTGTGCCCTAAACCCCTAAACCCTAAACCCCTAAACCCTAAACCCCTAAACCCTAAACCCCTAAACCCTAAACCCCTAAACCCTAAACCCTATAGGATGCAGCATCCTATTGCACCGGGGTATAGGTGAGGGTTGCTGCTTTGACAAAGCTCCATCTTGCTTACAAAAGTCTGTGTTTGGGATCGGGCCGCTGCAACAAGTCCTCAGCGTTTGTGGACAAGGAAGTGGACGCACAATTGAAACGCCATGGCTAATCTACACTTCTCCTTTCCGAGGCTTGCTTGGATTTTGGGTTTGGACATGTTCGAGCAACAGTACTCTGCCCGAACAGTACTGATCCTGCCAGAATATGTGAGCTATAGTTTAAACTAAAGGAGGTTTTTTAGTGGATTGCTTAGGGGAGTATTATAGGTCTTATTAAGGGGATACTAGGAGTTTAGGCTATAGCTCATGTAAGTCTAGACCTTGCAGTAGGATCGAGGAGGGAAGTGATATGTAGTACTTTCCATTTTCCATTATCCCTACCTCCGTATACTACAGTAGTTTCCATTTTCTTTTCCAAGATTACTAAGCCACCCTAAACCCTAAACCCTAAAATTCAAGTCTTGAAGCCGGAAGGACATTCAGGCTGCTCGCCTCGTGCACTATGACTGTATGCGCTTCAACAGATGGCAGCTTGCCCACAGCACAAGGGATTTCCCATCACATCATAATTAGGGGTACCTTTTGGGGGTCCCTTTAATAAGGACTATAGTATATTGGGATCTAGAATGGGGTCCCCCTATTTTAGGAAATTACCACAAGTTTCAATGATTCACTTGCATGTCAGTTTCTTAACGCGGCAGTGCTACGCTGAAGTTAGCTGCTTGCTGAAATTGCATGCAATCTTATCCGGTGCAGTAGCGACCGCGTGTAACTCCAAAGCAGCCATGGACGAGTGTTATGCCTTCTTCTTGTAGTTCGACATGTGCTGCATGCACATCCAGCCGTACTCTCTCAGGTATCATCGTGCGCGGGAGCCTCGGAGATCTGAAGCTGGGAAGATTCTGCCCATGTTCTTCATGGGGGCATTATGGTATATTAGGGCATATTATGGTATATTATGGTACATCCTCATAGAAGTACAGTACAACTTGCCTCAGCACACTATTCTGATGATCCAGGCCCCTGCACATCATCGCTATAAAAACCTCCTATAGAACTCAGCTTTCATCTCACTAGATAGCTTAAAGCCTTTTCCATCCTGAACCCTACAGTCCCTAGTCACAGCTTGCCCTGGGGCCCTTCAAATCGGTTCCAACAAATTTTGGTCCCGGCTTTGGGATCTTCAGGCTAGCTTCTGGGGATTATCAACGGTTGAACCTGGGACAATTGTGGGGCCCCTGATTTCGGGAATTGGGCTTGGAGGCTGGCACGCTGAGCAGTGGGTCATTGGAACGACGCGACAGCAGCTTCCTGCAGAACCAAGAGTCAAACCTCAAAAAACCAATATACTGTAAAGTAGTTTCAAATTTCTTTTCCATTTTCCCTGTATGACCCCAATATACTATATAGTAGCAAAGGTAGCCTTGCATCTAGTCCGAAATCGGGCTCCAGCAACAAAGAAGGCTTGTGGCGCTGGTGCTCCTCACCCTGTTCGAGGCCTTGTCGATTGCTTTTTGGCCCTAAAGCCTAAACTCTAAACCTTAAACCCTAAACCCCCACAAGGGGTTGGCTCCCGAGATGCAGCGTCATGTTGGGACGCTTACGTGACGCTTGCAGAATCACTGCCTGGGAATTCCGTTTGGGGATCCGATTCGTAGGTCCTGATTGACGGAAACTGCAGTTGTGGCGCCTTAAGTTGAAAATCAGTGCTTAAACCCTAAACCCTAAACCGTGTGCAAATCCTAGAGGCTGCAGGGTTTTCAAAAATGCGCAGAATGTTGTTAAGTTGCCTGGAACCATGGATCCCTATGTGACCCCTGTGAACTCGTTAACTCGTACGGACGTCCTGTCTACTTTCCTAAACCCTAAACCCTAAACTTTCCGTGTTAGGTTAGAATTTGCCCTGCTTCTGTCTTCTACAGGATTCCTGAGGAAGACTGGTGAATACGTCCTACCTGAAACCCACCTGCCTGCAGGGCTCCCTATATAAGATATTATATGTACAAGGTGTTATATAATATAATGCATGCAAGAAACGTATAGCGTATCATACATCAGGTTTCTTGTATATTCTATACATTAGTATTTGCACATTGTATGAATAGGTTTTTATGTACTGTCGATTATATGAAATATACATCCTACCGTACAAAGCGACAATAGCCATACTGAGACATTGGGTCATGCTCTGTCTGCTGGCTTCGGAGGTACCGGCTTGGTGTCACAAGACGCAAGACAAGGCTGAGGGTTTGGGGTTTGGGGTTTAGGGTTTTATAGGTGTATATAGGACTTCTATAGAGTTTGACGTTTAGGGATACTATCGCAACAATGGTGAATCAAATGGACAAATATGGGAAATGAGATGGACATGAGGGTTATATAGGATAGAAATTGTCTCTACGAAGTTCGTACCTGATCATCTGCGCACAATTTTGTCGGTGGCAAATATACTTGTCTTTTCAAAGCTTCCTTGCTTCATGTTTATTTCCTCCTTATCTTACTGGTTCTTGGAAGGGAATACGGGAGTAGATTATATAGGGACTGAATTCCCTTTTCCCTACTAAGAACCAGAAAGTTCTCATCTTCATCAGGAACACCAGATGCTCGGGTCCAGCTTCTGTGTTGGATTCAAGGCTTGGGCTTTGACACATATGAGCAATAATGTAAACTCCCTGCTTTAGGTGTCCACCCTTCACACCAGCCATATGTGGACGGCCGCAGTGTCCGCTGCACAGCTTGTCGCTGCGCACAGCACGTGCACAGCTTTATCACGCTAAATAGTAGCTTCCATTTTCTTTTCCATTATCCCAATATTACCCCAATATAACCCCAATATTCGCTCAACAAGTTTGCCAGAGGTTGTACAGGTCGCAGGCGGTGAGGAGGTGTCTTGGCATTGCCATGTTTTCAGCGTCAAATTAAGTAGATAGAATATGGGGTTTATGGGGATCTGGTTATAATATACCCAAAGCCATATTCCATCTACTGAAGGGGGACTATAAACCCTTAAACGGCAGGAAAACATGTGGACTTGGTACCCTGGCGGCGTCACGGGCTTAGCTCAATGTGCGCATGTATGGATGCTCAAGCTGGCAAGTGGATTCGTATTTATCTTGCATGTCAAGCTTCATAAATCCCTAAACCCCCTATATTTTCCCAATCTTATATGTAACCGTCATGCCAATTTCATTCCCATGTTCTTTTCCATTTGGCTCTCCTTATTGGATGACCAAAAACCAAGCCTGGGAGCTCAGGAGCTGTGTGTGCCAGCAAACGGAGGCCTGTAGCAGTTTCAGCGAGACTGGACCTAGGCTGTCAAAGAATTGTGGGCCCTAGCTTGGGTGCTTGCAAAGGAGCATCTTGCAGAAGGGCCCTCCCATTTTGAGGAACAGGGCTGAACCCTAAACCGTAAACCCTACATGATGAACAGTCTCCTTTAGGAGGACCCCCCACCCTGTAATAGTGGTAGAATAGGAATATATTAGGACCTTAATATAATCCCTATTATCCCCTATAGCCACTATTACTGGGTGGGGG